>JADLZK010009262.1:0-66972 GCA_015847255.1 Hyparrhenia diplandra | reverse complement strand
TGTTGACGGTCACTAACGACACTTTTTAAACGTCAACATTCTACCAATAAGGGGTTGAAACTATACCTTACTACACACATATACATTTATTATTGACATATTTCCACTTGTAGTGTCTAAATTATTATTGTGCAGATTTATATAAGAAACAAGTGGAAAATACACCAAAAAGGCGCCCCCTCGAAAGCGCATTCCCTCGAGAACATCAAGCCCAAGGGAGAAATGGACCAAACACGCGTAATCGGGCCGAGCAAACATCGCCACACAACTTTTTCAAGCCCAAACACGCCGCCTGCCAAGGTCCGGCCCGAACCGAAGCCTCAGACAGTGCGCGCAGCGCACCACCCGTGCGCGCCGCACCCATCCCGAGGCGGCTCAAGCCCGTGTTTGGCGAGGCGGTTTGTTACCTTTCCAAAACCGGCGCTTGCCGATGTTGGTTGGTCGGTTTAGCAAACTAGGAAGGTGTTCCCATGTCGGTTTTGGCTCCTTCCATATGGGGAGGGACATTTTCTAATGAGCCCCCTCTCCTCTACCTATAAAAAGGAGGCCATCTCCCACCATTGTAACACACACCACACAATGTAGCCTCTCTCTTCTTCTTCTTTCTTCTTCTTCCTCTCCCTTTCTTCTTCTTCTTCTTTCTTTCTTCTTCTTTTTTTCTCCTTCTTCTTAGTTTGTACTTAGGAGGAGTTTGGCAAGGATTAATAAAGGAGAGCAAGACATTTTGGAGCTATTCGAGTATGATCAATTTAGAGTTCTTCATCTTGTTCTTGTTCTCTACTTATCAATATAGTCATGTTCTTGAATTAAAGCAAAGTCCTTATGACATAATCTTGATTGATGAACTAGTATATAGTTTCTATATCATGATCTTGTCTTATGGAACATCGTGCTTAATTTATCATACATACATGTTTAGACCAAGAGCTAGAGTCGATATGATGAGTTCTACCTAGAGTTAGACTTGGTTGATGTTGGGTTGTCGGGATTGATGAGTCGTTTCCTGTCGGTGATTGCTGCAGTAGAAGGACCCAGGGGCGGAAGTAGAAAAGCCTTGTATACGCGCCGGAGTAATAATCACTAGTGTAGAAGCGTGGTGTCTGGAGCTAAGGGTTTTCTATCTTTTTGTGGCATCCACGGGTTGAGGGGTGGCGGTGGGTTGTGCGACCTTGTCAGATCCGCCCTATAATCCCCACGTCGGGTGTGGTGCGATTGCGAGTGCAGACCTTTCGTCGCTTTGAGTGGGCGGTGCTAGAAATGGTGAGACAGCAGCTTTCTTGAACTAGAATCTCTAGCGGTAAAAACATGTGTGTATCTGCTATCTTGACATGACTATCTAGGATATGCCCTACTCCAATGTTAGATTTATTCTTTTTATTTCTTTCTTTTACTTTTATCCTTGAGATTGAAAGCAGTGTGTGTATGCTCAGGATTTATCATATTACCTATCTTAATTTTTATCCCTTTTTATGAACATTGGTCTATTATACATTCGTGTTATCTTGACCATGTATCAAATTAGAGACTTTACACCATGCCTTCCTTTGGGAAAATATAAATACTTGATACCACTGAATACTTGGGTGAAATGCTACAATAGACTAGTAGATATAAACTGCTTGGATGAATATCTTGTTTGGCAAGATCTATCACCGTTGATAATCCGGATTCAGGATCCGCAGGCAAGGTGGTTTCACTTAGGAATATCAGCGCATTTAGCGCCGTTAGTAGAGATGGGTTCTAAACACGACACAGTGATTGCGGCGAAATGCAACAAAGTACTCATGAAGCTCTTCTTTGGATGAGTATTGGCAACCTTTGCTTGGAAACGACATGCACTACATAGCTTGTCCTTGTCAAAGTGAACATCCTTCAAGCCTTACTAGATCATGAGTCACTAACTTATTGAGTTGCTTCATGCCAAATACACCAAAGTTTCTATGCCATAGCCAACCCATGCTAGATTGAGATATCAAGCATTTTACTAATTTGTGTCTCACTAGCACTAAAGTCCACAAGGTAGAGGTTATCAAATCTTATTCCTTGAAGATCAAGCTTGAATTTTTTTGTGCTCACAATCTCAACACTATCTTCACCAAAGATACACTTCTGTAACCAAGATCACAAATTTGTGCCAATTAGAAGCAAAATTGTACTTCAATATATCCACAAGTGCCACATTTGACAATGTCAAGTCATTGGTTATTGCAATCTTGCCTATGCCTTGTATCTTGCCACTTTTGCTATCACCAAATGTAATAGGCTTGCCATTCTCTTGATTTGAATCAATAGTGTTGAACTTCCTTGCATCACCGGTCATATGTTGAGTGCACCCACTATCAAGAATCCAATGGTTGCCCCCAATCTTATAATTTACCTACAAGGAAATCAATAATATTTAGGTACCCATTTGCCTTTGGGTCCTTGGAGGTTAGCAACCAAAGCCTTTGGTACCCAAATTGCCTTTTCTTTTGGGCCAACAATGGGTGTACCAACAAACTTTTACCTTGACACCCTTCACCCTGGTAAGCAAATAACAAAGAATCAAAGATATGGAATGCACTTTGCTTGATTTCTTGTTCATGTTGATTTTAGCACATTTTAGCTCTTGATGCCCCACTTGCTTGCATCTATTGCAATAGAGCCCATTGCTCTTCACAAAGCTAGGCTTTGAGTAGCAAAGGCCTTCTTGCCTTTCTTGGGAACATAGCCTAAACCTTCCTTGTTAAGGGAAAACCTTTGGCTACCCAAGCACTTTAGCAAGCCGGGCATCCCCACCATATGCCTTCCTCAAGGAGTGGGTGAGCTCATCCACCTCTCTTTGAGAGTCTCATTCTCAACCTTTAGTGATGAATCTAAAATTACTCCATCACTAGTAGTAGAGCTTGAGTAGGTTGATGTGGATGTGGAAGGAATAGATGGTTCTTCAACATCAACCACAAGGGTTTCATCTATGATGTCACATGTTGAACCAACATCCTTCTTTGATGATTGAGCAAGCTCTATCATTCTTCTCTAAGAGCAAGGCATGGGCTTTTTGAAGCCTTGTGTGAGCTAGCTCAATTCCCCATGGTCTTCCTTGACCCTCATGGGTGGCCTCTAGCTCCCTAAAGTTTTGCTCAAGAGTTTTTACACTCTTTTGCAAAGCTTTACATTCCTTGTCCTTAGTCTTAAGCATGATATGAGTTTGCTTAAGCATCTCTAAAAGATCATCTCTAGTGGTTCATCATCATCATCATCATCATCACTATCACTATCACTATCATATTTTACTTATTATCACTTAGTTCATCATGCTCATGCAATGATACCTTAGTGGCCTTAGCCATGAAGCATGAAGGTGATGAGCCAAGAGAGATGATGTCTTGTGTTGACCAATTGCACTCATGGCCTTGGGCTTCTCTTCCTCTTCATCGGATGAACCATCACTATCCCAAGAGCAAACAAATGCACCATCATTTGTCTTCTTGAATGTCATTGATTTGCTCTTCTTGTTGGTCTTGCCACCCTTGTTTGCCTTGTGTATCTCTTTTTTTCTTTTTCTTGATTGGGCAATCGGCAAGGATGTGATAAGGGCTATCACACTCAAAAGCACTTTCTTGGCTCTTCATTGTTCTTGGATGAGTCATTTCTTCTTCTAGAGCCTTGGCCAAACTTCTTGCCCTTCAAGACCTTGTTGAAGTTCCTCAAACATAGCAAACTCTTGATCTATCTCATCAAGATTGACTTCCCCCATCATCTTCTTCTTGAGCCTTGGACCTGCCCCTTGATCTTGGATGAGGTGGTGGCGGCCTTGAATGCCACAACCTTCTTGTTCTTGTCATCTTCCTTCTCCACTTCATCTTCCATGCCATCAACTTGCTCATCGGTTAGCACCTCTCCAAGCAAGTCACTAGGTGTCATTGTGTCCAATGCACCTCTAAAGAGTATCTTCCTCAACATGGCAAATCTCTTGGGCAAGCACATCAAGAATTTGTGCCCAAAGTCACGATCTAGGTCTTCACACCCAATGCCTTGAGATCATTCACAATCACTTGGAGCCTATGAAATGTCTCCGAATGGTCTCATCCTTCTTCATTTTGAAATTCTCAAACTCACTCTTGAGAACATACAATTTGGCACTTTTCACCACCTTTGTGGCCCTCATAGGTCTCACATAGCTTCTCCCACACTTCACTTGCCTTTTCAAGGTCTTTTTGATGCCCTCAAACACCTTGACATCCATGCCATTATACAATGTGTTCAATGCCATGATGTTGCATTGCTTGTTTGACTTGTCGGTGGGAGTGAGATTGGTTGGATCAAGGATGACATAATCCTTTTCGTCACCTCCCATACTTGGTCATTGATTGATCCCAAGTACATTCTCATGCATCTCTTCCAATAATCAAAATTCTTGACCCCATCAAAGAAAGGAGGCTTTCCCCAACATGGTTGAACACGACATTAGCCATACTATCACACCACAGGTTGTTAAGCCTTCAAATATGGTGACTACGCTCGGATACCACTTGTAAGGTCCTAGATGGCTAGAGGGGGGTGAATAGCCTATAAAAATTTTCTACAAGCTCAACTAAACAAACCGATTAGTAAAAAACACGCGTGAAAGTGGTTTGCACTAGCTCTATTGTCTTGCAAGCCTCTAGTGACAATTCTAAATAAATTCTATGATCTCTATGTCACACAAGAGCTATGTCACTACTCTAACTAGTGAACAATCGCTTGTATGGTCCTTATGCTAGCAAGAACAACCTACACAAGCAAGTGCTAGCTCTCTACTCAAAGTAATCTAGCAAAGTAATGCATGAGTGAGAGACTTGTTATACCGACTTGTAGAGGCTATGAACCAATCACCGAAGAAGAGGATGAACCAATCAACACAATGAGATGGAGAACCAATCACCAAGACAATGAACAAGTCGATTTGTTCACCCGAGTTCGCTTGTACAATCGACAACTACTCTCCGGTTGTGCCGACCAACACAAGGATGGTGTTTGAGCTAGGCGGTGCCCTTGCTAGCCTCAACACACCACTCAACAAGTGTGGTACCCAAAGCACGAGCAATGTATTCCTTGCACTTTGTCTTCCCGGACGGGAGTGCGTAATCCTCTCACAAATCAACCGAGGTGGCCAAGAAACAATCACCTCTTCTTGCCAACAACTCCACCACTTCACCAAGCCGGCTAGGAGCGGTGTCCTCCAAGAGAAACGGAAATCCACCGCCTCACAACGATCTCCAAGTGCCTCTAGATGCAAGAACTCGATGCAATGCACTTGGATCAACTCTTCTCTCAAGAATGAAGCTCAAATCAAGAATGAGAGAGGGAGGCTTGCTTGCGTGCTCAAAGGTGTTAGGAGTGATTCAAAATAACCAAGAGAGAGCAAGTGGCAGCCAAGGTGGTATATATAGGCCACACCACGAAAATGTGGTGGAAAGGGTGGAAAACACACTTTCGCGGCCCGACGGACATACCGACCGACTCACCAGTGAGTCCGGTCGGTGGGTCCCATCCACAACCGACAAGCCAAAACCAGCGCCTGGACCCTGCCCCCTGAGCGTCGGTCGCACGTCCGATCGGTGCTTCCGTCCGTCAAGACGATCCGTCCCGGCACCCCCGTCCGCCGACGCCCGGCAAGCTCCCAAACATGCCGCCAGACGCATCGACCGGACCGGCCCAACACTTCCCCGACCAGCTTCCGGCCGGTGCGTCCCTGGTCACGCCTGTGAGTCGCTGCGAAAATTCGCCGTTTGTCGCCGCCTTCCGCCTTTGCTCCAAACCGACTTCCGCCACTTGTTTTCTTGTTGCCGACACGCCGAAGAACACCTCGACACCATGTGTTAGCATTTTCAAAACCATTTTCGACAAGGACGGAGTTAGCACTTTTAGGTTAGAATGCATGCATATGAGACTTGAACCTAAAGGCACGTGAGGATCGATATGCACGAAAGTTTTCCCCTCTTTATAGTAATGCTTATCGATCCTATAACCACCCACACCCTCTATGGTGTCTTGGGTGTGAAATCAAAAGCCCTATGGTTATACCTTTGCCTTGGGACCTTTGATCTCCAAACTCCACCGAAGTTGCATGCTTGATCAACTTTTGGATCGCCTCGATCCATCCTCCATGATCACCATGCATCAACTCCGCACGCACCAATCTCCAATCTAATCAAACACTTAGCATCGAGATATTAGTCCTTAGGTGTCACTAATTATCCAAAACCAAACAAGAGATCTTCAAATGGTTGACCAAATCAAGCGGAGGTGCAAGAGGACTTGGTGATTGAGCGGTCAAGGATGACGGTAACATGTGCCGAGGTCATGGAGGAGGCATAGCGGATATGCTTCTCCGGAGCTTTAGTGATTTGGCCCCTCAAAACCCGTGGTAGATAGTTTTCGATTGTGCCTCAAAACCCGATTGGTGTTCAAGATGGAGTTGGTGACGACACGTGGTGTTTTTTGTGAAGCTTGCATCAAGGCAAAGAAAAGTCATGTAGAGCTCATGGTCGTTGGATCCACGGATCTCAACTTGAACCATTTTTTGTCATGGGGTTAAGTGGTTCCTTTGAAATATCCAAGTGCAAGGTTGGGATTGTTTAATACCTTTATAAATAAGAGGGGCTGCCCCCAGTGTGTTTCTCAGTCCATAGGTTTTCTTCTTCCTAGTCTTTTGTCTATATTGCTATAAGAGATCTATATTTGAGAGTCTATACATTTGAACTTGTTCAAGTTGGAAATAAAGAAAACATTCCTCCAAATATCGAGTTCCATTGGTCCCTTAACTTTTTCCTCTCTTGGTTTTGCTTGTTTTTTAGTTCTTGGATCATTCTTCTATGGGTATTTTAGAGTTGATTCTAGACCTTCACTAAACACTATAAACCCTCGAGAACATGTTGCAAACTAGTTTGTGTAGATCTCTCATGAGCATCAAGTTTGATGATTTTGCTGGTTTCTGAGAAAACCAAATTCGGTGATCGGTTTTGGTGTTTTCCTGGATTTATTGGTACGATGGTTTGAGATTATCCAAATACCTTGTAAACACCCATAGGAAGCTCTAAGCAAAATTTGGTTTCATTCTTACTAGATTTGATTTAAATATGAATTTTTAGGGGAAAGCATGCATGAGGAGAAGTTTTTTATCCGCACTCACAAGTGGTAGTACAGGATGATATCTTCTCCTTCATGTGTCAGCTCCCAAGAGAATTGGGAAAAAACATTAGAAAATGTCATTTTTCATACTTGGCCTGGGTGCAATGGCAAAACATATTGTGTTAGCTTTGCTTCTAGTATTCTAAAAACAATGACTACCTAATTGATGGATAAATATAAATATTTGGGTCTCTGTGTTGTTGCCGAATCAACAACTTTTTTGATATCTGGCATGTCCACAACACGTCTTCCTAATGATATCGCTAAAAGTGTCTTCCCCTAGTATGGTGTAAATTAGAGTAATTACCCTCATCTCATGCTACTTATTTTAACGTTTTGTTTTCTCTATACCTTTGCTTATTAATTTTATCTTATGCGCTACTCTGTCCATTTATCTCTTTTCATCTAAGCTATAAGAAAAAATGGACCTCAACCCATTTTAGTTTGATTGGTGTTTGATGATCAACATGACCAAATGGGACTAATGTGTTTGCTAGTGTTTATTTTATACTCTCAGGATGCAAGACATAACTTAGAGAGTCAGCATGATGATCCGACGATCAACATCTCAAGCAAGACCTTAGAAGATCAAAAGAAGGCCCCTAAGATCAAGCGAGTCCAAGCATGAAGAATGGAACCAAGCCAGCGCAAGAAAAATCGTGAAGAAACAATGCAGAAGGTGACCAGACGCACGGATCAGACGCATCCGGTGTGCTCCGGACGCGCCTAGTGTGTAGGTGCGCGTCAGGTGTGGTCAAGCATTTGGTGGTGACGTTGAATAGCAATTGATGCGTCCGGTGTGAAAACATTGTGCGACTGTTGCAGTGCAACGTCCAGAAAGAATCAATTTGTAGCAAGTTTAGACACATTAGTATAGTTGTCAAATAAACATATTACCCTTAATTAATTTGAGTCTCACCATTAAGTTGTACAATATTCAATGTTTGAGTTGCGTGCTAGATAGGGAGCATGGGAGATGGTTGGAGATAAGAGGCTGTAGTAATTAGTAGATAGGAACATGACGAGTATTAAATGGTCTGGTGAACCACGTCATCCTCTAGAAATCAATTTATTTGTGGACATATTTTGCTCTAGAAATTGATCCTTTCACAACAGAGGGAGTATAAGAAAAGGCCGGTGCCCTTCTCAGATCTTTGCATTTTGATTCCGTTGGCACGTTGCTTTTTGTGCTTTCTATCATATTCCTATTCCTTTTCCCTATAGCTAGGCACCGTTATTTACATGGAGAATTAGGTGGAAGGCCCCTCAAAAATGTTGGTTTAGGTATTGGACCTTTTTTTTTTGAATTTAGGTGGAAGGCCTCAAAAACAAAATTTTTTAGCTCGTGGGTCTTCTGTTCAATCTGTTAGCCAATGACTATGGGGAATTCTTAAGGACAACAGTGAATGTGCAAGATTTTCTTAACATGTAGGTGCAAGACAATGGGAGAATTCGCAAGGTTTACAGTACCAACTCTAGGAGACTTGGCTAATAGATTAGACGGAAGGCCTTCCACCTAACAAAATTTGGTTTCAGGGCCATCCACCTAGATTCAGAAAAGAAAAGGCCTGGTACCTAAACTAATTTTTTTTCGAGGCCTTCCACCTAATTCTCCATTATTTATATTCTTCTTAGAATATATCTATACCTACTAATAAAGAGAGGAAATTTTTCGTTCACCTTTTTTTCTTTTGTCTGCCGCTATATGGGTCTTAATTGGGCTTGTTGACCGCTAGCCGAGTTTGTTTGTTACTCTGATTTTCCTAAGCCGAAAGGCGGCTGCTGCGATTCAGGTGGTTAGCGCCGAGACGGACTCACCCGTGAAAGCAAACCAAACAGCTGCATCCATCGGAGCTACAACAGATGCCTTGCGTTGTTGTTGTGAACAGAGAGATGAGCCTTCACTGTCACTCACATCACTGACCTCGGGCCGGGAGAGAATGCCATGCATATATAGGAGTAAAAATCTATGTGTGTGTGTGTCCGATAGAGGCACACTCCTATGTCGATCGTGCGTGTAGGATATGGACCGGACCCGCCATGATTCGTTAGTCGTGCTCCCTCCAGAACCAAAGATTAATTTATTATTAAGCAACGACTAAATGGATGCTTGATGTACATCACCGGATTGTTTAGTACAGTACCGTATTGTTTTTGTAGCTACGAAAAAGCCAGATCAAATATGTCGTCCGATCTCACCCATCAGAGTTGGGAAGAGGGGTGCATGGGCTTGAGCCAGTGTTTAAGGCCCATATATGGGTGTATCTTCTTCAGGGATGAAAATGGATCGGATACAAAAGTACGAATGAGAACCGAAACCAAGGCCATCATGATTTAGATCGAGATCAAATACATAGCAAATCTAGGCCCGTGCTTGCCGTGGAGGCCGTGACCGCAAAACCAAGCACAGGTGTGAAGAAAATCAACGAAAAATTAGGACCTCAAAAGAGGATGGAAACCACCTTAGCCGCCATAACTAGCTCCGAGGCACTGCCGTCACCAGCTAGATGGCTGGCCGCAAACCAAGCACAGGTGTGAAGAAAATCAACCGCAAAACCAAGCACAGGTGTGAAGAAAAATCAACGAAAAATTAGGACCTCAAAAGAGGATGGGAACCACCTTAGCCGCCATAACTAGCTCAGCGCGCTGCCGCCACCAGCTAGATGGCTGGCTAATGCACTACTTTGTTATTAGGGTTCCCCGTCTTGGATTGTTAATGGGCCAAGGGCTCCAGCAGGCGGCGTATGGAGCACCAACCATGGGCCTCTCGCTGGGTCGTTTTCGCTTTTCTTTGCTAAAATTGAGTTTTTCAAAAAAATTCAGAATTTAAATTCACTCAAAAAAAGTATGGACCAACCCAGAAAGAACGCACGGGCATTTTTTATAGTGATATATAAAAGTTGAAAGTGCGCTATCCAAACGCATTTTAATAATTCATGGATGAAGTTGTGTCTAAAATATAAAGCTTTTTTTCTTGATAGACAAAATTGAGTTGAAAATAAAAGTTTAAAGACCCAAATACACTTCAATAGTTTATGGATGAAATTGAGCCAAAATGCAAAGTTTGAGAATTGAAACGATCATCTTCATAGTTCTAGAATGAAATTGACGGCATTAGGTAATAGTTTAGGGGACCAAAGCGACTTGGCGATGCAACTTTTGAAAGAGCTCCTATTCCCATGACTGTGTCGACCGTCTGCCAATCAAGCATCTCGCGCTCGTGAAACGCCGTGATCTCGTTATCAGACATTTCTCCTCTTTTTGTACGAGAATGGAAGAACAGATGCCTGTCCTGCAAGCTGCACTTCTACTTATTATTCCCCTTGCTTCTGAGCCACGCCTGGTAGTGGTACTAGTCTTCATACATTTTCAGTTGCAAATAATTACATGTCCTAAATAAACTGTGGGTACATCATATACAAATACAGCACAAGCTCACCCCTTCCGAATATCTTCTTTAGTCTTAAAGAAAGACTTTGAGCTACCATCATCAGTAGTGGAGTACTGACTAAAGTAAGTTTCGTTACTGATGATGATGATGATTACTGAAAGGTCATGGTCAGGAGAGGGCTAGCGCCCATGCTTTTATCTCTTCTATTCTAGGCTTCATCACTTGCTTTGAGAGGGGCTTTATGTCCTTGGCGTCCTCCACTAATGCTGTGCCCACCCCCCCCCGCCCCCGCCCCCGCCCCAGTTCTCTTTCTAGCTGCCTGCTGCCAGTCCGATGAGTGATCAGTTTTGATCACCTTTTGGCCTTGGTCTTCCTCCTATCCATCGATCCGCTTGCCGCTGGTTGGTGTCACACATGTCCAACTGCAGCAACATCACGGCCACGGCCGCGCCCGAGGCGCCGCGCGCCCCGTCGTCGCCGCTGGACTACGACGTGGTGGTGATCCTGGCGGCGATGCTGTGCGCGCTGGTGTGCGCGCTGGGGCTCAACTCGATGCTGCAGTGCGTGGTGCGGTGCACCCGCCGTGCCGTGTCCGACCCCGTCGGCTGGGTCGCGCACCGCCGCGCCAACGCCGGGCTCAAGCGCGAGGAGGTCGTCGCGCTGCCCGTGGCCACCTACGTCGCATCGCCGTCGCCGCCGACCGCAGCGGGGTGCGCTCCGGCGCAGCAGCAGCGGCAGCAGGCGCCCGCGGGGTGCGCCATCTGTCTGTCGGACTTCGCGGACGGCGAGAGGATCCGGGTGCTCCCTGTGTGCGGCCACCGGTTCCACGTCGTGTGCATCGACAGGTGGCTCGTCTCGCACTGCTCCTGCCCGACGTGCCGGCGCCGTCTCTCCTCTGACTCCGTCGGTGGTCACGACCGCCTGCAGGTTCTCACGGCTGTGTGATCGATCAAATATCGGCACTGCTTTTTTCTCGAGATCATCATGGCTTTCTTCTGGCATACGTGTACGTAAGTATGTTCAGTGTGACTAGCTACTTCTGCATGGTCATCCGGTAAACCTGTAACCTGTTCGATGGCAAACTTTGCCATCTTGCATGAGAGCTTCTTCCTCTTTTTACGCACCACTGTATGTATATATGAGATGTTCACCGCTAGCTCCTCTCTGTTACACATTTACTGCATTAACAATATTGTGATCTGTGACAATTTTTTAGAATCAATATATAAATAACTCCCGTATGAGCGAAAAGAGAGGGAAATGATGCTTGTTTTTCAACAACCATTTCATTTTTGACGCTTACAGACTGTAGTTTTCTGATCATACCTTGATCATTGATAAGGGTCTACTTGACAAGCATGCACAAACTATATAAAATCTTTTACAAGACACTTAACTTTTTTTTTAACCGCGGCGTTATTTAAAAACCGTCACGGTTAATGGAGGACAGTCAATTCTTTTCCTCTAACCCGTGTAGTGTTGAACGGGAAAATATATGGTGGAAACCACATAGTAGGTGGAAACATGGAAACCATTCAAAAGTTATGTTTCTGCTGTTTCAAAAATTCTAAAACTTGGCACACACATAGTGCATACATATATACTCACATGCAAAAGTTAGGATGTAAACTCAAACTAGAAAATTCATACAAAAATGACAAATTTCAGATGCTTGTGCACTAAAAGACAAAAATCCTTCAAATTTTGTCTTTTAGTGCACAACCACCCGAAATTTGTCATTTTTGTATGAATTTTTCAAAAGGTGAGTGTGCATGTCAACTTTTCCATGTCAACTTTTCCATATGAGTACATATGTGTATGCACTATGTGTGTGCCAAGTTTTAGAATTTTTGAAAAACAGCTGCACATGACTTTTGAATTGGTTTTCATGTTTCCACCTAATATATGTGGTTTCCACCATATATTTTCCCCGTGTTGAACATCGATAGATGACAGTCACCATCAGTGCACAACTTGGACAACTAATTACATTCATCTAGTGCTGGAGTCGTTGGTGCATAACTTTCATACCAATATGCTCAAAACAAATTCTAGTGTTGACATATATATTAGATGCATATATATAAATTCCAAGTTTGTTGTGGAAAGTTGCACTTTCTTTATTTAAACAATGTACTTTATATAGAAAGAATACATGTGTGCAAGCTAAGTCGTTAGTTGGGTCATTTCGATCAAGTGGTAACAAGTAGTGGCGTGAATTTGATAGTCTTCTGGACGTTGTACCATAGTTGTACAAGATGAGTGGAGACTCTGGTTTTTATTTCTTCGTCTAATAAAAATCACGGTAAAACTTTTTTCATCTTTTTCTAAAAATTAAAATGCATGTGTGCAAAAATCTGCCAAAGTTGTAATATTCTTGCCTTCAAGGAAAATATATCCTACCGTTATAATATTTTCACTTGTTGGTTGTGGGAGGGCCCGTTGTGGAAACTCTGATTTTTTTTTTTTAACAAAAAGATTTTGCCTTCGTGAGGAGACGAGAAAAAAGGATAACAGCAGCATCTTCAAACCCACTAGGGTGCAATTCCTAAGTGGCTTTAGCACATTTTATTTGTATAGGCATGTGATAGATATGCGCACTCATCACCTATATGCCATTGTAGTGTGTTCAATGTGTCTTGCATTCTACTAAAAAAACAAAAATTATGTTTTAGAGACACCCATTTTTGCGGCAATGGAATTGATAGTCAATTTGTCATTCAAAGGATAGAGCCAATTTGTAAAATCCATAGTCTCAATCTCAGATGCCAAAATGCTGAAGGTGGGCATGGTTATTAGCAATCTCTTCTTTAATACATTTTTTGGTCACCTTGCTAATACACTTTTTTCATTTCTTTTTCGTAACACGTGGACATATATTAAGATTCAAAAACACCACGATTATTGGCAACAAGCTAGCCGTGTGGTCATTGTGATGTATATACGAACTACTAATGAACAAATATGTTAAAAAAATACAGCCAATCGTTGCATGTCGCTCTCATGAGAGATGACACGAGAAAGGAGGGCAAATTTGGAGGCGATTCCCGTGTTATCTTGGGGGCCTGAACGCGATGCTCCTCCACTACATAAACCCACTTTTTTGATGAAACACTACACGCATATATAAACCCACTTGATGGCCTGGAGTTGGGAATGGGATGTGATGAGGAAGGCGACGCTAGCTGCCGCCGGTTGTTGTCATATCATCATCATCAGGATCGGAATAGCTTTCCGGAGATATTGATGCCTGCTGGTCATGGTTAGAACTGTTTATGTAGCAAGTGCATGGGGTGCGCTCGAATTGTGATGCCTCATGCTTGGCTGTTGGCTCTCCGTATGCGGCCAATCGCAGCACCGCACGCCAAGCCAAAAACAATTCTGTTGCAAAAGCAGAGGGGCAGGCAATCAGGCATTTGAGAGCAACCTTTGGCAAACACGGGACGAGACGAACCGAGATAGATGCCATGGCGCATTAAGGACACGAATACTCGCGTGACCCAGCAGGAAATGGAACTGTTAGTGTTAGCATGGACTTCAAGAGATGGAGATACGATAAACAATCACCCAACGATGCCCATCATCACACACATCAAATGGTTTCAGGTTGACGATTCGGATCCTTAGTGTTCAGCCATTCACCGTATACCTTATTCCGAAATTTGGGAAGGACCATCAAGATTGCTTGTAGCCTTCTCATCCTATACACTGTGTGTCAAGGCATTAATGCTTGGAATTGACAAGAGCCATGTGCACGATCAGATCAAGGACCCGGTTGCTGCAGCAAATTAAAGCAAAACCATCCTCAGGCAAATCACACATAGCTAAAATGCTGAAATAAAGCACTTTGTTTCTTTGTTGGATGCTCACCTGTAGCCCCACTCGTTGTCGTACCAAGACACGAGCTTCATGAAAGTAGACCAATACCCGCCTTGGAATCAAATATACTGGACCTGAGGGGTCAGTAGGAATTTAATTAGCTATTTCGATTTTTCCATCCAGCTCAAGATGTCATATGTGATGTCAAATCGATCTGGAGAGTGGAGACTCACCTAGCATCACCGACAAAATCATTTGAAACAACGTCCTCCCGTGTAGCCCAAAATTCCCTTCAGTGCACCCTCTGATGCTGCCCTGAAACACAGAGACCACAGAATGGGTGAGCATGACATCAGACTGATAAGTTTTCACTAGACGCGGGGTTGGTGGCATAATTTGATCATTCGGTTGAAGGAACTAATTTTGAATTTAATTTGTATCAAATTTTTTTCTAACAGCTTCAAAGTAATTAATTAAAGAACAGTTCCTAATTTCTTCATTTCTCCAGGGTATCAACCCAACTTAACTTCTCTGCCACTACCTCATCGTGGACACTGATAGAACCAATCAATGACTCCATCACTAGAGCCTCATTTGAATGCCTAACCACCCAGGATCAAACCTAGGTGTTCACAGGCGTGTGAGCACCTCCCTCTGAAGGTTTGTACTCCTCTCTTAGGACAAAGCCCGGTGAAAGATTTTATCAATTTATCATGGCCATGGGTACTCAGAAGATATATTAAATTATTTGTGTGCATAACAGTTCTTCTCCTACTTTGTCGTCAAAAAACAGTTATGTCAAACAAATTGTAACTCTCCTTTATTTTACAGTTAGAAAAGCTGAATTTATCAACACTGAAGTTTGTTAGTTTCACCGATTGCATAGCAAAATCATAATGGTTAAAAAGTCTTCGAATAGAACAATGGAGCAGCACACTGTAATCAGCATACTGCTCAAACAAAGAGTGTAATAATCAGCAATAAGTATCGCTTAAGAAGGAAACTTACAGTTGAGCCCAAGAAGGATGAGGCAGCAAAGGCAGCTGGGCCCTAAAGATCTACATACAACTCCAGGGCCCATGGACACTAAGCCGTTCCGGGGCGACTATAATTCACGGCCCAGAAGATTCGTTTCACGAATTTCACAGCCCGACTATACTGAAACTGAAAGATAGTGTCATCATTACTCTAACCAGATTTGTGCCGTCCTTACTCTAACTGAAGAATCTGCCGGTCAAGTAAAAAGCATACTCAGCTTTTGTACGAGTCGAACTACTCTCGAGTAAACGTAGCACCGGCACTTTTTGTGTCTTTGAAGGCTAGAGCGTTTTGGCGTCACATGCAAATGCGTAGTAGGCGTGGTTTGAGGACCACTGACCGACCCTGCAATTACAAGGCACCAAAAAGTGGTAAACCCATGTGTAACACTGTACTGGAAAAAAAGGTTACAAAACGCTAAGCTAGTACGTACTAGTATAGTAACAATAAAAATAATCTCCTTCTGTTGTATCCGTTGATTTGGCAGACTCTGTTCAGAGTTCAGATCAGTACCAATGATGGGCATTCCCAAATAATTTTCCTAACGACGCAGCAGCCTTTACCTTTATAAGCAATATACTTTTCCTCCCTGTGGGCATCTGATTTTTAATCCCGTAGGCGTCGTCTAGTTTTAGCGTTTTAGGTCGTTTAGGTTCTTGTGGCCACTCGTTAGATCTCACATGCACCATCGTCTGCATCCATGTGTAATGGCAACTTGACATGGCCTTTTGTTGCACTGCCATCACCTAATGCTTTTCGATCAGAGACCAGCCTACAACTTTGGCAGTAAGTGCACTTACTTTATAGTTGTACATGATGCTTGCATTGATCCATTGCCTAGCAAATATATATGTGACCGCATTCTACGTTTATCTCAGCCTTTGCTAGCGAGGAAGGACATAACACCATCTCGAGCAACATATTTTTTTTTTTCAAAAGTTCCATTAGGCTTTCATTGATAAGATTAGAGCGGTTTACAAACAAAAGATGGCAAAGGTGCGCCAAACCATTTCTCGGTGCTCACAAGTGAGCCCCAAGCCACCCCTGATTAGCACTCGTATCCACCACGTGTAGTAGACTAGGTTGGAGTGAAAAAGATAAACATTTCTCACCTTAATAATGCACTGTAACACACTTGTATGAATTTATCCAAACATGCTTATATATGTGGATAATATGATCCACCGATCCAACATGCAGTTATGGAAAGATAGATGTACAATAATATAGATGGAAAGGAACTGGTCCAAACGAAATGAAGTCACCATCTAGTCATCTACTATTATGGTGTAGGATCTGAGGGAGCAAACCGGGCGCCACCCTGCTACATCAATTGATCACACACAGTACACCAATGTGGTGCAAATGCAGGATGTGATGTGGGGTGTATCAGGTAGGCCATTAGGCCCTGTTTTGTTAATTAGTTCTATGACTTTTTCTAATCCTAAGATTTTTGGAAAATTTCTTTCCATGACGTACTTATAGGGAAAAAGTCTCTTTTGTTTGGTTTCCTGAAATTTAAAGGGATTTTTTTAGTCCCAAATAAAACGTCCCTAGAAGGTCTTAGTCGTGCCCCTTGTCGCAATGGTAGATCTAACATTATGTTGTGAGAAAACAATGATACTAGGGAAGACATTTACCCAGAAAAACCTAGGGTCAAACTTGTTTTACAACATGTACTCTCTTTGTCTATGTAGTATGTAATTGTAAAAATATGTATCTAAAAAGTCAAATTGGCTTCGAATTAAAACAAAGGGAGTATAAAAGTTGTGCATCATTGTCTTGATAAAAGGATAGATGAGAATATGATCTCTGGAGCCCCATAAGCTGTCTACATAGCACATTGTGGTTATCCTTGTGACATGGATGGGAACTAGAGGAAATTTTGATATAGCTCAAAGCACCTGATATCGGGTTTGTTCGGTTGTTGAAAGTGTTGTTTGGCAGTCATAGTACAGTATTTTGGTCGCATCGCAAGCACAGCAGCAGCCACAACAGTGTTGTCTTGATTAGCAGCGGAACGGGTCCATCATTTTAAACTGGACTCCCTCCGTTCCTAATAAAAATTGTCTTTGAGCTTTCCAAGAAATAACTTTACTTAATTATATAAATAATAATAATTTATGGTACACACTTAGTATCATTAGAAAGATATTTAAATCTACTTTTTTAATAAATTTATCTAAAGATATAAATGTTGTATGTATTTCTATAAATCGAAGTCAAACTTGTGGTATGCACATCAACAAATGACGGTCTTTAGGAACAGATGGAGTACTATGCAATATATTACACCAAAACCAAACAAGGGATCCTAATGAAAAAAAAAAACATATGATGGGGAAAAGCAAATATGGATATAACCAAAGGAAAATTGAGTGTACAGAAAGCGGATGAGAATGTTGACTAGAGTCACCAGTCTTCATCTGTGGAAGCATGTGACGAGAGCTTTTAGAATCTCCAAACAGACCAACACCATGTGTGCATCCAGTGCTCCCACATGGTGAGCTAGCACCAACAAGTTGAAAAGTGGCTGATGAGTGACGAGCATGAGAATGTGAGACGATGCTGATGGAGATACACTGCTGAACGCCGCATATTCTGTGGCAACTGGCGACCAACCAGCATGTCGTGCTGACCGGTCAAATTGTACGATGATGGAGTAGAATTTTGCAGGAGGGCAGCAGGATCTGACAGGACAATGTTGTTTAACTCGTCGGGGAGCTTTTAGGCCTTCTTTAGTTGGCTAAAATTTAGCAAAACGCTGTTCCAACTCCCGTGCAGACTTCCGAAGACTTTTGTTTGTATTTGATAAACATTGTCGTGGACTAACTAGACTCAAAAGATTCTTAGTGATGTCAAAACGTGTGATTAGTTATTTTTTTTATCTACATTTACCGTTTATGTCTTTTGGTCAATGTGATGTGATGGAGAGATTGCTAAAAACTAGCAAATTTTTGGCTAAATTTTAGCCAACTAATCAAGGCCTTAGTGTCAGCGTCGGCTGGAATCTTGATGTTTGCTTCTCAGTGACCACTGATGACCGATCCACGACGACATTGTTGGCAACTTGGCATTGACAGGTTCAGTCTTGCTCTAGCATGGATGACATTAGCAGGAACTCTGGCACTACAGTATCTCTGAAACCACCTCTGAATACATTTGCATAAGCTAAGAACAATCTCCATACTCTTTGAATTAATTACTATAAGCGCGGCTCAATTTTATATTGCCAAGATCACGCAAGCTCCATGCTCTTAAACCACTGCACAACCAACAGACACGCCAAAGTGTCTAGATTGTTTTCCGACCGTTGTCGACTCAACGCCGTATTCTCTCCTCTTCTCTCTCTACGGGGAAAAAAATGGCAGTACTTTTAAGAGTAACAGTATATTAGGCCCACATTACAAATACTCTGTCAGCACACTACGACTAGTTGGTGAAATTTTTGGGTTCCGTTGTCGACTCAACGCCATATTTGATAATTAGTGTCTAATTATAGGGCAAAAAAAACACACTTTTCAGCCAAACTGTAGGAATTAGTTTTTTATTTACCTATATTTAATGATCCAAAAAATATGTTAAGAGATTATTAATCTTAAATCCCACTTTTTTGGTTCTTTGTAGCTGTCTGAACACACCCCTCACATGGACTGTTGTGTGGTGGAGTACATACAGACACATCTATCTATGAGTGACAAGGCAAACAATCAGGTCAGCTCATGATGTGTTGACACTGCTGTGAGCCTGTGACGGTAGTGAAAGCAAACTGCTGATTTGCCCTGGGACTTGGTGCGCACCACCGGCACAGGACGCCACGTACATTGAGCCAGCCTATCGATCATCAGACGGGCCAGCTGCCAGTTGCCTGGACGCTGGACCTGGACGCGAAAAGATGTCGCTCTTCCGGACGCACGGCCCCGCGGAACACGGCGTGCCGGCCAGCGAGTCCGGCCGGCGCGCACCTCACCGCACCGCCCACCGGCGGCTGCCGCGAGGTTCAGTTCAGGTTCCTCCCCCTCCCCGCGCGGCCTCGGTACTCCAAAAAACATCGCTGCCCACTAGCTCGTCGGGACGCGTGTACTCCGGTTCACGCCGGCCGCCGATCCGCCAGCTAGCTGACAGTTGGTGATCCATCCCCGGCCGCACACACACAAAACCCAACGGAACAGCATCCAAAGTCCCGGACACAAGTTCTCCTAGCTAAAACAACCTCCCTTGATTCCTGGAGCTAGCGCATCTTGTTTGCCGGCGCCGGGCTCCCGGGGCCGAGGAGCTACCAGCGAGCGAGCTAGCTGCTCCATCCATCCCATCCATCACGGCCCTAATCATGAGTTCTTTCTTCATCCCCTTTGGATTGGAGGCAAAATAAAGCTACATCCATCCAAACTCCATTCCGGTTTGTGGTAAATATTATCCTACCATAATCATGATAATTAGTTCTTTTTTTCCTTTTTATCCCCTACGTTGGTGTATTTAATGTGATGTGATGGAGAAAAGAGTGAAAAAAAAGCTAGAAACTTTAGCCAACTAAACGAGGCCAGGTCGAGTAGCCACGAAGAGTGGTTGGAGCCTTGTATATTTTCCAATCTTGTTCCGTGCATTATCCTATCCTCCTACACCCAAAAAGAAGCAGAAAACACCACACCTACTCTACACTGTCCCCGACTCGCCGCACCGTATTTTATTCGCGTAACCACGTCCGGACCACATGGCACGAACGCGAAACCACGCGCTGCCCACTGTCACGTACCGCTCCTCGCTTTCCTTCCACTCACTCCACTGCTCAACTCCCTATAAATCACACGGTCAATCACTTACTCACTCACTCTACTCCACCTCACTAACTCACTCACTCTACTCCACCGTTCCATTCCATTCCACCACCACCCATCATCATCATCTCCAGTTTCCACCGTTCCCCTGGGCGTCTCCAAGATCCATTCCATTTAACCGGCAGCGATGGCGGATGCCGGCAGCAGCAGCAGCGCTTCGGCCGGGAGGAGGGGCCCGACGACATCGACGACGACGTCCTCGCCGGCAGGGTGCCGCGGAGTCCGCGGGTGCGCGCCGGCGCTGGGAAGGCTGGTGCGGAAGCTGCGTCGGCAGAGCATGCTGCTGTGCGCGGCGCGCCACGGCGCCACGGCGTCGTCGGCGCGGTGCTGCCACCAGTACGACCCGCTGAGCTACTCGCGCAACTTCGACTTCGGCACCGCGCTGGATGGCAACGAGGCATGCTCCTTCGCCTCCCGCTTCGTGCTCGCCGCTTCCACCGCCGCACGGCAGCCGCAGTAGATGGCTAGCTAGGGGGCTGTAACGAGCACTGGTGGCGCGTCGCCAGCCATTGGCGGCAGCTGATAGCTAGGTGGTGGTCGTGGTGTGGTAGAGATCGAGCTAGGCAAGGCAGGCGCGGGCGCGTGGTGTGTTCTTGTACAATTAATCTTGGTGTTGTAGGTGGTGAATGTGTTGATATGCTGAGAGTGAGAGAGGTGGTGAATGGTGATGGTTTTTTTAGTAGCTTGTAAGGATTTCCTGGCGTGTCCCTTGACTCCTCTTCTTCCTTGATGTGGTTGGGAGAGAGTCAGATGAGGAATCGGCCATGAGGAAATGTTTTAAGTAATTTTCGAAAGATTACACGCTTAATGCTGCTGGTTCATCTATATCCTCTCCATTGAGTTTTTCCATTTGTTAATAAGTTGTTGGAATTTGTTTTTTACACCATACTTTTGCTAATAAGCTGTGGACGAAATGGCAATTGGCATGCTGCAGATCCTTGGCCCAGTGTGACCTGTTAATGTACCACAGTCGTAGCAGCACAGGGCAATTTGCTACTCCACTCCAGTCGAGTCCACAGTGACCGACGCAGTGAGATGCACGGCGAGATGGGGCAGCAGCAAGCAACAGCCGGCATGGTGGCGACCGGCATGACGGAGGCTAGTAGCAGGCGAGGCTGGAACGTTTGATTGCATCCAGTGAGTTGTTGGTGCCAGTACAATTATTGCCCCTCGCTGCGGACTGACTCGCCGCAGTCACGGTCACCACCGCTGCGCTGCGCTGCGCCACCGTGATTATTCGCATCCAAGATGACTGCCCCCACGAGATGATGCATGCACCGATCAATGGCCTGGCGCGCCACTGCAGGTTGCTTTTAGTAATTCTCTGCTACTACTAAGATCCATTGATTCGAGGAGCAGCGTCCAATCTAGGTACAGTAATTTAATTTGCCATGTCCAAAGCTAAGTCCTGCTCCTGTTTTGGAAAGAGGATTTGTTTTTCATGGTTAGTACTAGTATGTGTTTATCTCAAGATATCTTTTTTTCTCATCATGACTGAAACGAGGACAGCCCCTTAGGCCCACCACCGCTCAGCTCCTCGCTACAATCAAGCACACTGTCGATATTTGGATCCAAGCCCGGGCTTACAAGCTTAGTTGTTCAATTCGTGAGTAATCGACATGCGGCTCCAATATAGGAGGAGCGCCCTAATGCAAATCATTATCCTCCCCAAATAGCGCTCATGCGTGATGTAACAAAAATTTCTTCTTAATACAAAGATGGGCAAATCTTTTTTTTGCATTATTCGAGAAAAAAAAAAGATAAGCGCCCTCATACGACTAGGGGCGGTAATGGATCCGACCCTTATTCCTCCTTCACAATTTCACTTGGCCCTATTCCTTTTTAGTTTAAAATTTGTATAGTTTTACGATCCGATTCTAATCCGGCCTAATTCTTAAATTTGCTAACTTAAATTAGAGGGCTCTTTACCCCCTACATACAACGGCCCCTTGCCCGATGTTGACGTTGAATCTTGATCCAATGGCTCAAAACGGGCGTCTGTAAAATTGAAATTTGAAGCGCCTGTAATATAACAATTCTTTTTTACTTGACACGATGCAAGCTAATTGAGCTACTGGTACAAGATTATGGCTGAAGATTATTCGCATCCAAGATGACTGCCCCCACGAGATGATGCATGCACCGATCAATGGCCTGGCGCGCCACTGCAGGTTGCTTTTAGTAATTCTCTGCTACTACTAACATCCAATGATTCGCGGACAAGCGTCCAATCTAGGTACAGTACTTTATTTATTTTGCCATGTCCAAGCTAAGTCCTACTCGATCCTGTTTTGGAAAGAGGATTTGCATTCTTGGTTAGTATGTGTTTAGCTTAAGATATCTTTTTTCTCCACCTTCCCTAAATAAACCCTCAGGCCCACCACCGGTCAGCTCATCGCCACAGTCAAGCACACCGTCCATCTTTGGATCGATGTCAGAGCTTGCAAGCTTAGTTGTTTAACTCGTGAGTAATCAACATGCGGCTCCAATAGGGGAGGCAGCGCCCTAATGTAAATCATTATCCTCCCCAAATAGCGCATGTAAGATAGTAATTTTTTTTTGCCACGATGCAGGATTATGGTGCAAGCTGAAGAAAATTTCGAAGGTCTTTGACTTCGGCCTGTTCGTCCATTGAACTTCCAAGCCCCCACACCTATCTACCTAAATGGGCCCTGCTGCAATTGGACACGCCCATTTTGGTCCTAAAAGGATGTCTTTCGTTTTTCTACCCATGTAAGCCCGCGTAAAGTTGTTCGAAATTGCAAGTTGTGTCTAAAGTTCTGCATTGAGCCCATAATTGTTTGGTAGGGAAGGCCTCGGCCCAAATTATGGACAACATAGGAGAGCATCTGACGTATACAACTTCTCTAAAAAAACCAGACGGATATGAAGATAAATAACTTTGTTAAGACTCAGTGTTCCTGATCTAAAGGTTCAAACGATACGATGCTATGCTACTTTGCATACATTTGTTCATAGGGCGTGCTGTGAACGTCTATGTTGTATTGTGTAATTCTGGAAAAAAAAAACTCCTGATAAGTTCGCTAAAAAGTTGCACCATATTCAATCATAATATTTGACCAACAAAAAGAAAAAAGGCCTCTTTATTTATCAGAGAGAAAATATAATCAAAATACCCCCTCGCTACATACTGATGAATTACCAATCACTATAGGGACGTAAATTAATGACCCATAAATATCCTTATACTCCCCTCCGTTTCAAATGGCAACAATGTAACTTTTGTAGATAAATAACTTTTTGCTACTCCCTCCATACTCATAAAAATTGACGTTTAAAGACAAATGATACGGTTTCCAAAAACACAACTATGACCTCTTGTTATTCTGCAAAAAAAATAGTTTATGTATACTTTTATGAAAGTATTTTTTAAGATAGATCTATTCATGTACTTTTCACGTTTGCAAACTCAACAAGATAAAAGTTATTGATCATTCATATTCCCAATGTTTGACTCAAATCTTTTTTAAAACATCAAGTTTTATGAGTACGGAAGGAGTATACACTTGATATATAATATGTATAGATACATAGCAACTGAAATGTATCTAGGATAGCCAAAACATCTTATACTTTAGGATAGAGGGAGTATATGTTTCTTTATTACCAACTCATGTCACTATTAAAAATAGCTTCTATGTTCGCCAAGTGATTGGATCTTCATTAATTTGAAATATAAAGAGATATAAAGTTGCAATTCAAATTGCTTTTGAATCAAATAGAAATAAAATAAAGATAAATTTAATATGAGAGTTGACAAAGTAATACAAAAGTTCACTAACCAAGCTTCAAAAAAAAAAAAAAAAATGGTCTGATTGTTCCTCAGGTTGTACTCGGTTCAGATATCATCAGAATTCAGAACCCGTCTCTTTGTTGCAGAGTCGTCCAATCTGCTGGTCCCAGGACACCAAAACTAACAAGAAGCGAGGTAGGAGTAGTTACCTTACCATACTATCTCTCCAACAATCGAAGCAATAAGCAAGAACATGGACCGCGACGATAAGCCGCCATTAAAAAGGAAAGGTATTCAGATCAGCGTGCAATAATGCAAATCCCAAACATTCCAAACCCAAGGAATTGCACGTCACGGAGCACAATGCGGGTCGATCACATGCTTCGTGCCAAACACCCTGTCACTTCTGATTTTCTGAAGAAAAAAAGTCAATCCAAACATTCATAATAATGAAGTCAACGACCTAGTTTGATGTAAACGCCCTAAACAAAAAGCTTGTTACGTGAAGCCAGAAAGAACGATGAAAGCTCATTTGCAATCATCCACTTGTTCAGTCAAGTGCCAAAGAGTTGACTGCTAAATGGAAACGGGTGGCCATGCTCACTTAGAGCATCAGCAGTGGCAAGCACAGGGGTCGGTTCGATCCGGCCCCACGACCGACGTGACCTCTCCTGATATGAGGTCCACAATGGATAGCATCGACGTGGGTTCCATCCCTGGCCCCACGACCAATTGCTTCTCCTCCTAGCTCCCTCCAACTGCTTCATCTATGCAGCTCGGCGGCGCCGTCCCCACCCTTCCGCGCGAGCAGCCCTTCCCCTCCCGCGTGAGATGGCGGCGTGAGTGGCCCCGCCCCCCGGTCAACCCGCCGCCCCTCCCTACCCGCCCAGCGGCACTGCCCTCCCCTCCGACGACAGCGCGCACTTCGCATCTGGTGCTCGCGCTCTCACCGAGGTTTTGACTCGGCGGCGGTGACTCGACCCGCGATCGGTCTCCGGCCCAAGCGGGCGCCCTCCCCTCCGGTCCGGTAGCGGCATCGAGCTGAAGGAGAGCCGGCCATGGCTCCTACCTCCACCGGCGGAGCCTACGGCCTTGGTGACCGATCAGTGGCGAGCAAGCTCCTCCCCTCCGCGCTGAGCAACGGGGCTCGAACCGGCGGTGGTCGCCGGACCGCCTCGTTCGCGACGAGCGAGCAGATCCGGCTGCCGCCGCACCGCCTCCTCCTCGTCCGGCGGCGCGACATCACCTCCTCGTCCGTGCATCGAGCTCCTCGCCGCGGCTATGCGGCGCCGGCGTGAACCAGGACCTGCCTCGCCTCTCCTCGAGTGGCCAGGCTCTTCCGACTTCATCTCGATGGCGTGGATAGCAACCGTAGGGAGAGAAGAACGAAGGAGCGGGTTCGATGTGAAGGACCGGGTTCGATATCGAACCAACCTTACGATGTATCGCACCCGGTGCGATAGGGGCATTAAATGTATCGCATTGTCCTCGACCAACATCTGCGGTGCTCTTATAAAGTAATTCCACGTCCTCACGAGCTTGGTCGCAGCAATGCAAGCTACCTCTAGCCTCTAGCTAGGAACATAGCACAAAGCGCAGATGGCGCTGCGAGCTGGAGCAGGACTCATGGTGCTGCTACTGCTCTTACCACTGGGCGCACTGTTTGGCGGCGGCGGTGGCAGGCACCTTGCCGGGGATGCGCCGGCCGGGCGTTCAAGGCCAGGCTGTCGGACCCGACCGTAAGCTCGCTTTTGGTGGAACGACACGGTGCCCTTCTGCGGTGGCCCGGCGTCGCGCCGCACGCCGTCGGGCGCGTCACGTCACTCGGGCGTGTCCGTACGGCGTCACACGGAGGCTATCCCCAGCCGTCGGCGACCTCACGCACCTCGAGGTCCTCAACCTTACCGACAACGGCGTCTCCGGTACGATCCCGGCGAGCCTCGGCCGGCTCCAGCAGCTTCATTATACTCGGCCTCTGCGACAACGTGTTCACGCGTCGCGTGATACCCGACGCGATCCCCGCAAATGCGGCGCCCTCACCGTCACCTTCTTCGACAAGAACCACCTCACCGGGCGGCGTTCGGGGTGGTTCGGCGAAGTTGAGGAAACTCACCGTCCTCGGCCTCGCCACAACGCTCGGCGGGTCGCATCCCGCCCGTCGCTGAAATCTTACCGTGCTCCGAGCTCAACCTCAACCAGAACCTTCGTTGGCGGCATCCCCCGACGTCCTCTCGCACCTTCCTCCTCCGGACGGCCGAACCTCGGCGAAAAAAATTTTCGGCATGATACCGCTGGACATTGGGAACCTAAAGAATCTCCAAACGTTGGATCTCCGGTCGAACCTCCTCACGGAGAGATCCCTAAGGCATCGGGGAAGCTAACGAACCTCCAAGACTTGAGGCTAAACGACAACAGCCGAGCGGGACGGTGCCATCCTCCTTTAGTACATCCAAGATGTAGCCGCGCCGTGAGAGCCGCCGATTTGTGTTAGTGTGTCACCACCATGTTTGACGGTATCACGCCAACAAGCTATGTGGTTGTAATGTCAAACTCGATTTCCCTTAATGCGGCTTAGCGACAATTCACGTTTTCAAAAATTGACAACCTCGGGCAACCTTCTCGGCACGGACTTGAGCAAAGAACTTGCTGAACGGGTCAATCACTACTACTCTTTTCATTTTAGGAGGCGGGCAAAAATATTTTAGTTGGCGGTTTTATGACCGCGACGGACGTAGAGTCACGGTAAATCAACGATGGCGGTTTTAATGCCCGCCGCCGTTAATAAAATAAAATAAAAAAATCAAAAGCCCATATACGCCCCAGCATCGGGCCGCCATCGCCGTGTGGATCCGGCCGCCCGGTCGAAGCCGCCCCGCCGCCGTGGATCCGCCACGGGGGCGGGATCCGGCCGGGGGCGAGATCCGGCCGGGGAGGGCCACGTCGCCGCCGTGCGGGTTGGAGGAGGACCGCATGATCCCGCACGGCCGGAGGAGGAGGACCGCCGGATCCCGCATGCGTCGGAGGAGGACCGCCGGATCCCCGTGACGGAGGAGGGCACCCGCCGGATCTCGCGACGCCGCCGGGAGGAGGGGACCGTCGAATCCATAGCGTCGGAGGAGGAGGACCGCGGATCCCGTGGATTCGAGGAGAGGGCCGGATCCGCGCGCCCGGAGGGGGACCGTCGAATCCCCGGCGTCGGATAGTGTGCCGCCTCGTGCCGCCCCTCCGGATCCCGAGCCGTCGCCGGAGTCTGCGTCGTCGATTCCGGTGGAAGACATGGAGGGGCGGTCGCGGTATGTGACCGGGGGGAGGGGATACGCGGTCGTGGCCGCCGTGCTCGTGGGGAGGTGACAGAGGGGATCCCAAGACGCGCCCGGTGAGAGAGGGATTGTCTAGTGAGGGGAGAGAGAGAGTGAGTGTCTGCTGAGGTTGGGAAACCCTAAGACCTCCTCTCTATATATATGAGCCCGATTTTTCGAATGGTTTTGGCTTTTTTCTCGGGCTCTTTTGGGCTGGCCGGTTGGGCTTCATTTATCATGGCGGTTTTTTTTATAAAAGCTGCCCGCAATTAATGATTTATTGTGAAAGTTATTAAAACCGTCACGATTAATTAAAAAAAACCACGCCACGGGGACATCTAAATATCCGCCCGGAAAAAATGATTTCAAAACGCTGTGCAAAATCAACTGTGTAGCAGTGAATTCCTCCTAGCCTTGGCAACCTAAAGCTGCTCACACTGATCAACCTCGCCGGCAACAAGCTCAGCGGCCACATCCCCCAAAGACCTGTTCAGAATGCGTTCGTTGTCTACGATAATGGACCTGTCAGGCAACCAACTCGAGGGTCGGCTCCCAGCCGAGGTCGGCCAGCTTGAGAACCTTGCAATGCTGGCACTGTCCGGAAACCGCTTCTCCGGCGAGGTGCCTCCTGAGCTGGGGAGCTGCCAGAGCCTGGTGTTTCTTGGTCTGAACAGCAACTTGTTCACTGGAAGCATCCCGTCATCTCTGAGCAGGTTGAAGGGGCCCGTCATCTCTGAGCCGGTTGAAGGGGCTCATGAGTCATGATCCCGAGCCTGGCAGACAACAAGCTGACTGGACGCATCCCGCCGCAGCTCAGCGAGATGACAGGGCTCCAGGCGCTGTACCTGTCACGGAACAACTTGTCCAGCGTCATACCGGCAGGACTGGAGAAGGTGAGCTCTCTGGTTGAGCTCGACGTGTCCTACAACCACCTCCAAGTCCAGGTCGCGCGCCCTGTGGCGGCGCAACGTGGCTCCATTTGCCGTCGTGTCCGACTCCGACAAAGCCGGCCAAGTCCACCGGCGTGCAGTGTGCTCACCTGTTCCTCAAGATCGGGTTGCCCGTCATTGTGTTCGCCCTCGGCCTTGTCGCCATGCTGTCCTCTCTCCTGATCCGATGTCGCCGCAGGAAGAGGTCAAGGATCGCTGACATCAGAGCTCGGGCGTGCTCAACGGCAACAACTATCCAAGAGTGTCTTACGCCGATCTGGCAAAAGCCACCGACGGCTTCGCCGAGGCGAACCTCATCGGTTCCGGGAAGGGAAGTATGGGTCCGTGTACCGAGGGATCCTGTCGCTGCAGGAGAAGGGAGGCTGCACGCTGGAGGACGTCCTGGTGGCAGTGAAGGTGTTCGACCTCCAGCAGGTGGGCGCTTCCAAGCCATTCCTGTTGGAATGTGAGGCTCTGCGCAGCGTCAGGCACCGCAACCTGATGAGCATCATCACCTGCTGCTCCAGCATCGACGCCGAGGGCAACGAGTTCAGAGCGCTGGTGTGCTGGACTTGATGCCCAATTCCAGCCTAGACAGATGGCTGCACCGAACTCTCGCTGACATCACGAGAGGACGCGTCCTGAGCTGAGCGTAGTCCAGATCGAGGCTCAGCATTGCCGTGGACATCGCCGACGCTCTGAGCTACCTTCACGACAGCTGCGAGCCGCCGATCGATCATTCACTGTGATCTGAAGCCCAGCAATGTTCTGCTTGGTGAAGACATGACAGGCTTGACAGCCTGCATCAGCGACTTTGGTCTCGTCAAGCTGCTTCTTGATCCACGAAGCCATGCTGCCGCTGAAGAAAACAGCGAAAGCACCATGGGCGTCAGAGGCACAATTGGCTATATTGCGCCAGGTACTTACCCCACCGCACCGATTCTTCACCGTTAACTTACACGCTATGTATGCAATTGCAATGTTCATAATACGGCACGTCAGGGAAGGTTTCTACGAATGGTGACACATACAGCTTCGGGATAACACTTATTGAGATGTTTGTCGGGAAGGCGCCGACCAGCGATGCGTTCAGAGATGGCCTGATGCTAACGGAGTATGTCAGTGCGGCGTTCCCGGATCAGATAGGGCAGGTTCTTGATCCGGCTCTGTTGCTGGAAGAGGAACTCTTGTTCAGGGTTATGTCACCACCATCAGAAGAAGAGAAGAGCGGGTTGTGTGTGACAGTGTATGATTGCCTGGTTTCTGCCATAAGAGTCGCGCTCAGCTGCTGCAGGCAAGAGCTGTGCCCTTGTTGATTGTAATCTGTACTTTCTATGTTTATAAATAAAAGTCAGTAGGGGAGACCCCTGTTGTTTGCCTAAAAAAACAGCAGCATGTTGAGTTTTTTTTTTTTCAGAATACCCAAAAGATTTGCACATCATTATTGTAACTAAGATATAGAAGAGTTTAACCATATATAATTAAACAACGGTTTTTCTGTAGCATGTTCTGAGTTCCATCTCCAATCATACTCTCGGTAGCATGTTGAGTTCCAACGCAGGTAAGCTAGGCTACTACTCATTGCTGGAGGCAACCGCTCGGTAATTTTTTTATTACATTTGTTACATATTTGTAGATTTATATTGCAATCATTATAATACTGGGTAGAGACAACCATGAGTACCCGCTATATGCATGGATGTTTATTTTAAGAATCATGTATGGTAGTTTGATGCATGTGACATACGGAGTATTTCTTTTTGGGTTTGGGAATAAAGAAAGTAGTGCATATTTAAGCTCGTGATTTTTGTTAAAAATTTAACATAACAATCATTTACACCTGGTGCGGCGCTTAAAACTGGGCCTAATCGATCCTCTCGAAGTCAAATTTTGACGCATGGGCTACTTCCTCCTATGGCTAGTACAATTGGGCCTAGTGTTTTGCTTTTTTTTTTTTTTTTTGACAGCAGTGTTTTGCTTGTTTGGTTCCTAGGGCTTTACCACACGCATGAATAGTAGCCCGGCAAAGTACTCTTCTTTTTTCTCCATCAACAGTGTTTTTCTATGTCTCAGGTTTTCTTCAGACAATGGATAAATTTGCCTCCATTTCGAAATGTAAGCTATTTTATTTTTATTTTTAAATTAAACTTTTTTTACTTTAACAAAGTTTGTAGAAAAATATATACTAACATTTAATCCCTCCAATCTAAACTTTACTTTACTTTATCATTGCCTAAATCAAAACTAAATCAAAATTTGGATCAAATCTACCGAAATGCATGCACAACTTATTAATTTATACATGGAAACCTAGGATAAATGGACAATCTATCTATTGAACTGTGCATGTTAATATTTTTTTTCCTAAAATCTTAACGAAATTCAAATGGTTTGACTTAAGTTAAGGTAAATTATACTTAAGAACAGTGAGTATAATATCAAAATAAGTTTATAATCAAGACCATTTCATGTTAACAAACTCATTAGAAATTGTAGATGTTAGTGTTTTTTTTATAACCTTATCCGAAATTAAAAAATTATGACAAAACTAAATGGCCAATATGTTGCAAAAGGGAGTGCAACTAAGTATCAACCGCTACAAACTCACAAAAAAATGCCAAGGAAAAGCAATTTCAAAACACAGAGTTTAACATTATTACACGCGGGGCCCGATTCTAGATGAAACTCCATCGTATATATGAAGCAAAGATCTGCATGAATGATGGGAGGAAACAATAGACTTTTGACTGTTGACTGTTGTTTGATGGCTTTTGACTTTTCAGCCAGTCACGACTCACGACGACATTGTTCATGCAAAGTTGTCAACTTTTTTTTTTTTTTAAAAAAAAGCTGAATGAACACAAGTGACGGCAGCGCGCAGGACACGGCGGCTTGGGTGACTAGTGTCATCGGAGTCGGACGACATGGACAAGCACGCGTACGTCGGCGGCGGACGACGAGCATGTCATCATCACAGTGGCGAAGCTACGTACAGCCGACGGGGTCGCCTGACACCGACGACTTCGGCGTTGTACGTGTACGCTCGCAAAAATTTTGCCGTGGTAGACCCCGGTAAAAACGTATCTAGACCCCGGCAGCCGGCAGAGGCCAGCACCCAACAGCCCATTAGCACTAATAGTCCAATTATCTTCTGACTTGCTGAGCCCAGCAGAGTCCATCGTATTTCCTTAGTCATAGGTCCAGAATGCCGCCGGCCGCCGTGATCCTCGTTACTGTCAGAATACACGCCAGCACGCGAGACGCAAATCTCACAAATCCTAGGGCCAAGCAGGCAGCCGCCGGCGGCAAAACCGCAAAAAGCTTCGTGGCCTGGCCTGGCCTCCGTTATCCGCGTCACTGTCTTTCGGATCAAGATGCCAGGTATGTATGTATGCGTATGGTAATTGCGTAATTCACTAGTTCAGTGAATCAGTATCAGTACGGCTTGCACCTTGCAGAGTTGCACATTAGCATCTATTATACTAGGAGAATACCCCGCGCGTTGCGGCGGGATTTTCTTAAAAATTATAATACATCTTCATTGGACAACTCTTAAAAATTATAATACATAGCATCTTCATGGAGTAACATGATAGTGTTTTCATACATATGAATTACACATAAATATTGAACAGCTCCTAGCTCCTATTTCATGGAGTAAGATTATAATGCATGGCTCAGTGATGCTTGGAAACTTGGATATGAAACAATGAGATAAATTAAGGTATTAGACAGTAGAGAAAATCTACGGGTCCTCTAGGATGCAAAAAAAGCATATTCATATTACACTTCTAGTATCTAATAGCCATTGTATATGGCAAATAAGAGCCATGATTAGCAGGTACCTTTGTTTCAGCCGGAAGAAATATTATATAGCTTTGACCCAGCAGGGATGCTTACCTCAGTATATTGCTCCAGTAGCATCTGGTCAAAGCGTGGCATGATCAGTTCTCAAACTTGCAATAGTTATGATTGGGCACCAACAGATTTCTTATCCGGTTGAATCCTTTTGACCGCAGCAGTGCTCCAGGTAAAGAAAAAATCACCTCTCTAAGTTGGTGCAAGGCATTTAAAATGTTAGAAATTTGTTACTAAATAGATTATAGCATTAGGAAAAACATGCAAATATAAATTATGAATATGCTAATATCTTGATATTTTAGCGGGAGTTTGAAGCAATAGTATCTTTTTAGGACAATAATTAAATATTATAAAGATGATGCACCAAAGTATATAAATATAATTGTTCAGTTGCAAAATGGTTGTTTTGGTCATCCTAGATCCATTTAATATGTTGTAGTACCTTACAGGTCTGCCAGTTTATCATGTTTCCATTACCCTTTGGTTTTCTTGTTATCATTTATAGGGTCATAGCAGATGGACATAGAGCAAGCAGAGGTGAGTGACACATGCATACATTTTTTGCTCCATTTGAGCTTGTTAGCAAGGAAGAGCTTTTGTTTTTTTTAAAAAAAGCAAGGAAAGGTTGTTGTGTTATTGTAAATGTGAAGTAATGTGAAGGGAAAAACTTTTTAAAAAGTACATATGAATTAGCACTTACTGCTTCTTTTCTTATGCTTGGTTTTGAGTATGAACTGGATCAACTTGATTGACATCGAGCTTTTATTTGGCACGTGAGCTGCTGTGAAATGAAAGTAATTGTCAAATAACAGTTATGTATTTGAATAGTACTGAAGCTTTTGAATAGGTATCTTAAGTATCCATAGGACAAAATGCATGAGTCGATTCACCCCTGAATAACAAAAGAGAAGCTATACTGAACTGCTGAAAAATTGTGCAGCCTAGTAATCAATGTTGTACTAAATAAAGTCAAATATCAGAAGGTGGTTTTGCTTTGCAGCTAACATATCAAGGAAGGAGATTATGACTACTAACATTTTCTCATGAATACCAGAAAATAAAAACTGGAACAAAATGGGATCATAATACGAATAAGCATTTTATCGAACAACTAAACTACAGGGACCAGTAGAAGGCAAACCTTTGCAGATGCCTCCTTTGACTCGGCTACCACAGCAAGCTCATCCGACACCCACTTCCTCCCAGCAGGTGCCGAAGTGAGAACGTTGGCAAACCTTTGCAGATCCTCTCCTCTTTCTGCATCGTCTTGGCCGCCTTCTTCCTAGCCACGGCCAGAGTCACATGGTTCATGACCACCTCGAACGTGATGGTGTCCTTCCTAGGGAAGAGCAGCTCGACGAACTTCGACAGCAGGTCGTGCCGCGCCCGCATCTCCATGGTGGCGAGCATGCCCAGGCAGAAGCGTCTCCCGCTGGCATAGAACTTGAACATGTCCTCCCCTCCTTGAGCAGGAGCGGCGTGTCCTTGCCGTCGCTGGTGCCAAGGAGTCTGAAGTTCTTGTCGAAGATGGAGTCCCTGGTGGCGAACTTGGTGGCCCAGGCCAGTGCGATGTTCTCGTTTTGCCGCTTCCCAGTGAAGTAGTTGACCACGAAGCAGATCAAGAAGCTGACGCACGCGATCTCGACGGAGAAGGCGCGGAGGAGCTCAGCCGGGGGTCCTCTTTGCGGCCGGCGCCGCCTCGGCCGGTGCATCCGCGGAGTCGTCGGAGGAGATCGCTTCCGGCACTGGGATGCCCTCGAACTCGTCCTCGTCCCAGAGGTCGAGCGCCGGGGTAGGGTCCCGGGGCGCAGGCGCAGCGCCGTCCAGCCCCTCCTCTCGTCATCATCGGCGTGCGACCTCCTCCACCACCAGGCACGACCCGCTCATCCTCTCCTCGCGGATTGGCCTGCGTTTTACGTTTTATGGATGCGGCGATAGGGAGGCTAGGGGCGGCGGCGATAGGGAGGCAAGATGGGAAGGCGAGGGGCGGCAGGGGAAGAGGCCGCGCCGATGGGGAAAAGGCAGAGGAAGAGGCCGACCGGAAGAAATTTGAGAAGAGGGGTGCGGGAAGAGGGAAAGACGGGGGCGACGACCGACGGGAGTGCCTCGTGCAGCGCGACGGGCCGGGCCGGGGAGGAGCGAGGCAAACGCATTCAGGCTGACGTGGTGTGTCTTGGGTGGCATAGGCTACGTGCGCGGAGCTACTCTTTGGGTTACTTATCACGGGGGTTATAGATATTTATATTCTTTACGATGACTAATTAGTTTACTTTGATAGGCACTCAAAGCAAATATGAGAGGTGAATTCAATTGATTAAGGGCTTTAATCACAAGAGAGAATCCTTCAGCATATTATATACACTGCTTTGCCCATCAGCTGCAATTAGTCATTGTCGCAGTGGCTAAAAAGAATGATGATGCAAGTGATTTCTTTGACATCGGTGGAGAGGTGCTTTTCGGCCATGAAAATTGTGAAGACTATATTGAGAAATCGTATTGGGGGATGGATTTATGAATGATTGTATCATATGCTTCATAGAACAAGGATTTTTGGCCACAATTCCAATTGACGATGTGATAGTTCGTTTTCACAAGATGGAGGATCGTAATCGTCGAGTGACTTTGTAGGAGGTAACTACTATTGTGATATGTAATAGTTTATTTTTGTCTCAATATGTAGTATTACCATGTTAATTTATGTTATATATGGCATTATATTATTGCAACCTAGAAGTCAATGCTCGGTTACTTTTGAGTGTCGACCCCGGCGGCAATTTTTCCTGGCTTCGCCACCGCTTTTACTGCATCTATCTATCGGTGGCCGAAAGGTGAAAAAAAAATAATAAAGTGAAATCCAGCCTCATCACGGCCGGGCTGCGTCATGTGCATTGTTGCTGTGCTCGATTACGCGGAGGAGCATTTGCTTCGCTTCGTCCTCATCCTCCCAAAACACCAACCGTACGTCGGACGTCCCTAAGTGCCGTCACCGTACGTAGTACGTCCGTCCGATGCGGATTCCACACAGTTCATCACGTCACCATTTCCTTGAATTTTCACCAGTTGATTACCAGCACTGTCAAAAGTCAAAACAACTACGCGACCTTTTTCATCCTGGTAATAATAATAATAAAAAAAGAGAGTCAGTCCAGCCAGCAACATTCTCCTGTACTACTGCATACTGCTGTACCAAAGAAATCTACCAAAACCACCAGCACCCGGGTCCAGTGTTCCGGGGATCTAGCAGCCGTACGTCGTCAACGGCTCAACGCGTGGTCAGTCTCGCGAGACCGAGCACACACACACAAACGAAGGAACGCAGCTGTCAGGCTGTCGCTTGCGCTAAACACTAGTCTAATCATGAGGCCGCTGCCGTTTCCGTAGCCGACAATAATTGGAAGCTTTCGATCCCAACAAACACAACCGCAGAGTCAGAGTGTTAAGTTAACAACGTACTAGGGTACCATACTTAACCAACGCCGACTGTAGCCATTTCTTCCCCAACCACCACCTCATCATCATCATCACGAACTGCACAACCACCGAGCGAGCATCAGCCGCTGACCCGACGCGCCACGGGCCCGGAACACCACCACCTGGGCGGAATGGGCCCCAGGCCCAACCAGAGTCCAGAGACTGCGGGGCCTTGAGTACGGACCGGCCTGGCTGGACCCGGAAGCGCCAGGTGTGCTGCCAATGGGACGCACGCTCTCGCTCCGAGGAGAATTTAAGAACCGAGGAGGCAGAGGCCGGAGGGGAGAGAGAGGAGTCGAGGTCTCGAGGAGAGAGAGAGAGGGGAAGTCGAGGAGGGAGAGAAGAGGCTTCCTCTCCCCATTCTCCAATCCCTGCCCTAGCCGAGGAAGGAGGCGTCTCGCCCGTCGGCCGACCTGCTGCTGCTGCTGCAACTTCAAAGTGAGTAGTGTCGGAATTCTCTCTACTTGATTCGTACGATCCCGTCTTTGTTTGGAGCTTGTTTGTGCGTTTCGGTTCTCGATGCGGAATTGGGGATTTGAGGGGGACTGTGATCGCTCTAAAGTACGCTCGGGTGCAAAAATTTGGGCTGGTGAAGAAATAACGGACGCTGTCAGCGGTAGATTTCGCTTCGGCGAGGTGGTTACGAATTTCCTTCCCCCCCATGCTCTCGTCTCGTCGATCTAGTTTTCTCAGCTGTTTGTTTGGTTTGAGTATCTCTACTACTACTATACTGCTCTAACAAGCGTACTAGTACTAGTTTTGTGCGCGCTGTACCGGTGGATATGTTGCTTTCCACATTTGCAACTAGAAAGCACGTTTAATTAAGTCTGACGATAGATTGCCTACTAAAAATAGTCTTGCTCTGAAAAATCGTGTGTTGTTTCAGTCCGTGGTCAAATCGGGTCACGGAAGTTTCTCGTCCGCGAATCAATCTTGATTCGCTTGAATGGCTTCTAGTCTATTTTGCTGCTTTGGAGAATTCCGTTCGTCTTTGGTACCTACCTCAGCAACCAAACAATTTGCCGTACTTCTTTTGAGTTGCAAACGACGAGTAGAAAGTGGGAAAAAGGGTCATGGCCGTACCAAAGAGCACGATGAAAAGGAAATTTCAATGTCAGATTCTGTTGAAAAGAAGTGCGGCTCCTCTGTTTTTGAAATTTTTTCAGAAAATTAGTAACACCATCATAGATCTGGGTTTTTTTTGGTCCCCATAATTTGTTCAGCTTTACCAACAGATAAGTTTCACTTGAACAGATAGCCCCCATTTTTGGGAACTGGTGTCCATCTTCTTTTAGGTAAAAGCAGGTCTCCGTTTTTATGTGTGTTTGTGTGGCTCTGATGGTACTTCAGCTGTTCTGTCAACAGCAATCCTGTCCATAAGTCACGTCACTGTTTGCATAAATCAATCAGAGGAATAGTTTCCATGTGGACAAATATGAAGGTTCCATAGTCTCCTCTTTGAGCCATATATTCCTACATTTCTAGGATCCTAGGTTGCGTGGAATATTGCCCTAGGGACAGTATCTAGATATTGTTCTAGTTCTAGCCAAAAACAACGTGTAGGATCATGATCATGATTTACATGCTACCCTCTCTCCTACTATAATAGATTGTAAATAACTGCTTGGCATACTATGTTCTATTATATAAAGATAAAGATATAATTTCCTTCATTTGTGCTATGCATTTTTATCATATTTTGATTTTTTACACATGTAAAATATCGTGTAATACTCGTATTAGTGGTACTAGACTACTAGTGTTAATTATTGATTTGAGCATGGTCCATTCTATTTAAGATCTGGAACATGACAACCTTTATATCACTTAGATAAGGATTGAATACAGTTTGGATCTTTATAACTTAACTATCTCAATAATCCAAAATCCCCTGACCCAGCAGATCCTCACTCCAACCACATGGTTCACTTTGTTTCACTTGAAGGTGGCTGGGGCTAAACCAAAGAGAACATGTGTCAATGGCCTTACAACTAACACTAGTTGGACCCAAGAGGTCTTACATTGTTGGCTACATCAGATACCCACATGATGCCTTAACAAGCCAGAATATGATTGGTTACTCTAAGCTATCCGCGAGTTCTCATTGGTTCTTTTAGTTTCACACAATCCGACAAATACAATTAGTTCTCATTGGTGCATTGTTTCAGTTTCATGCAATCGGACAAATACCATTAGTTCTCATTGTTGCATTGTTTCAGTTTCACACAATCCGACAAATACCATTAGTTCTCATTGGCGCATTGTTTCAGATTCACACAATCCGACAAATACCATTAGTTCTCATTGGCGCATTGTTTCAGATTCACACAATCCGACAAATACCATTAGTTCTCATTGGCGTATTTGTTTCATGTTCACACAATCTGACAAATACCATTAGCTCTCATTGGCTCATTGTTTCAGGCTCACACAATTCGACAAATACCATTAGTTCTCATTGGCGCATTGTTTCAGTTTCACACAATCCGACAAATACCATTAGTTCTCATTAAGCTCATGGTTTCAAGATCGTCATGGAAAATGCCACTTGGATGACGACCTTGAAAGTTTGAAAACCACGACTAACCGTCATGCTATTTTCAGACAAGAGTTAGTAGGACCCACCTATCCTTGGTGCATATACATATTAGAAGACTTTATTTATCCCAGAATGTCTAAAAGGTGCAAAATGAGAATGTGATTGCATAGCATTCACTGCTTGATATATTTGTAGCACGTCATCTTTATCTAACAGCTGTATGCCCATTGACTACATGACACTTGCGCCAAATAAAAAAAAAACACATGATACTTGCAGAGATTCAAAAGATAAGTTCTCCAGTGGAAGAGAAGGCGTCGCATAACATTCAATGCTTTCTGTATTAGTAGCAGGTCATCTTTATCCAATAGCCACATCCATCTGGACTTAATGGTATATATATTTGCCCATTCACTGCATGACACTTGTGCAAATGGAAAAAATATGATACTTGTGTATATTGAAAAATGATTTCTCCAGTGGAATTGATTTGCATTGGTAAATCTTTCTGTTATGTGTCATTGGAAATATTTAGAATTAATCTAAGTCTGTTCATGTAGTTGAGTCCAAAATTTTCATGATTTGCTTCAATTTGGACACAAATCTCGCATCCTTTTAGCTGTCATCTCCTTTCTAATTTAGATGTCGTACTCATGGCTAACATTTTCTGGTCTAACCAGTATTATGGAAATGGTTGTGCATTGCAACCTATGTGACAGTATTGCAATCTGAGATTAAAGGTATTTTGATTTTAGTATGCCACAGGGAGGTTTGTCGGAACTGTGACCTTAGATATGTCATCTTAGGTCTATTTTCGAGCTGATTGTGGTCTGGCCAAATGAACAAGTCAACGATTCTAAATGCATTTTGTAATACTTGTGAGTCAGATATTTCTACCAATTCGAGCATATCTTTTGAATTGAGATGTAGGACTATGGTTTGTTGCTATCTGACTGTGTTTTATCCGTTTGCATTCTCTGTCTTTGTCTGGTGGAGATATTTAAATGATGTCCACTTGGATGATGAGACAAACTGGTCTGCCGGGGGTATCCAAGAATAGAAATCAATTTAAATACGATTGCATGAGGTCACAAAGGAACCATGTTTATGCAGACGAAACTGAAACAACCTTGTTTTACTTCTTTAAATTGCAATATAAGTTCAGGACTGTTTCTAAGTTATCTGGTTAAATTTGGACTGATCTATTAATCTGTTTCTTCTTTTGCAGTTCTAGAAAGATCATAGATTTTGGGACAAGAGTGAGTGGACATGGAACCATCCTCTCAGCCTCAGCCTGCAATGGGTGCCGCTGCTGGTGGATCACAAGTGTATCCTGCCTCTGCCTATCCGCTTGCAGCAACAGTAGCTGCTCCTGCAGTTGCATCTGCTGGTTTACAGTCAGCGCAACCATTCCCAGCGAACTCTGCTCATATGAGTGCTCAGCACCAGATTGTCTACCAACAAGCTCAACAATTCCACCAACAGCTCCAGCAGCAGCAACAGCAGCAACTTCAACAGTTCTGGGCTGAACGCATGGCTGAAATTGAGGCAACGACTGATTTCAAGAACCACAACTTGCCACTTGCGAGGATAAAGAAGATCATGAAGGCCGATGAAGATGTTCGCATGATCTCAGCTGAAGCTCCTGTGGTCTTTGCTAAAGCTTGTGAGATATTCATACTGGAGCTAACACTGAGGTCGTGGATGCACACTGAGGAGAATAAGCGTCGCACCTTACAGAAGAATGACATTGCAGCAGCCATCACTAGGACTGACATTTACGACTTCTTGGTCGACATTGTTCCCAGGGATGAGATGAAGGAGGACGGAGTTGGGCTTCCTAGGGCTGGGTTGCCACCCATGGGAGCCCCAGCTGATGCATATCCATACTACTACATGCAACAGCAGCAGGTGCCTGCTCCTGGAATGGTTTATGGTGCCCAGCAAGCCCACCCAGTGACGTATTTGTGGCAGGAGTCTCAGGAACAGCAGGAGCAAGCTCCAGCAGAGCAGCAATCTCTGCATGAAAGTGGCTGAGAATGTTGTTGCTCAGAAGTTATCACCTGATTCAGAGTTTAGGTTGTCCAAACTGCAGGTTTTCGTTAGCTAATATCGTTGGGTTTCAGACTGGAACAGGTGATTCTAAGTAGGGCGTATCATCATGGTAGTTTCATTTCTGCTGTGATGCTAGTTCAAAGGATAATGATTAGTGGCTAATGGATTAAAGTTATCATACCGTTTCCTTTGCCTCCATAAGGCCTCTGATATAATGTTGGGTGTTAATGCTTCTACATTCTGCTTGTGTTGTGCGGTTTATGTTTTTTTTTTTCGTTGCTCTTTGTTTCTCGTAAGGTGCCATCTTTTTGTGTCTAGTTGAATTCTGAGGCCCAGTAGGTGGGTCATGATCATTCACGCCCAAGACCAATTCAGTCATTTTTACTAAATTTCCTCCAGAACTCGGGTGCACCTTTGCTATTGAACATCTTATTACCCTTATTATGACTGCATTTTTTAGTACAACAGGTAACTAGTCATGGCATAATGTGTCATGTCGTCGCTCAAATTTGGCTGGAGTACGTCAATGTTTGCAATGGCATAATGTGTTATGTCGTTGCCCAAATTTGACTGGAGTAGGCAATGTTAACAATTAAGGATTTGTTCCTTGGTTGGTTTTCTACTTGCTTATATATATATTAAAAAAAGGGTTTTCTACATTCTACTTGTGTCTTCTGTCCCGTGCTTGGGGTTGTGTACACGGCAGACGGCACTATAGCAAAACAGTGCGCGAAGACGGTCCAGCGCAAATGTCTGGTCCTATGGACTTCAGCTGTTGCTGCATTGGCTCAATTTCTAGGAAGGTGTCTCTTATGGTTAAGTAGGGACCACCGATTACTTGAAGAGCTAGCTTAACAAAGTAGAAGGGGATTTGTGGGTCTTGTGGGTCTAAGTAAGGACCACCGCTCACTTTTTTTGACTAAAAAAAAAAAATGACAATTTGTGAGAGAACTTTACTAGTCATAGATAATTTGTGGGAGTATATTGATATGGGCTTTGATTTTCTTGGAAGGTGCTTGGCAAGTGCTTGTCTATACTATGCACTTTCCTTTTGTTGGGAAGTAGACCACCGACGATTACTTTTGACTTTACTTGGGCTTTTGACTAGCTTAACGAGTAGACAATTTGTGCTCATACTTTTTTTTTATGTTTTAAATCTATGTATAGAAAGGTTGAATAACTACTATATTAACATAAAAAAAGATTTTATAAAAAATCACTCCATTTAAGGATTGGCTAAAGTGTTTTGGCTATGAGCAATTCACATTTTCGACCGAACAGTCTCAGGTGGGCAGAAACTTCCGCGCAATTGCAATTGTCCTTCCACTTCCGCACCTGGCTTATATAAGCACGGACACGCTACTCTCTCACTCTCTCTGAATTCAGCTGCTCTCTTCTCGGTTCTGATTCTGAATCCTCCCTTAGTCTGCAAGGAACTCTGTTATTATTGTTCTCTCCTTCGTACGTAAGCTGCCGTCCTCTCGTTCTGCTAATCTGATGCGAAAAAGCAAAAAGCGCCATGGGAATGGAATCTGTGTTTCTGACCGCGTCGTCCGTTGTTCTTGGCATGGCAGGTTGGGGTTTTGAGAGGCTCAGCCGGCGGCGGAAAATGGGGCGTGGGAGGGTTGAGCTGAAGAGGATTGCTAATAAGGTGAGCCGGCAAGTGACTTTCTCCAAGCGCCGCAAGGGTCTTCTGAAGAAGGCCGAGGAGCTCGCCGTGCTCTGCGATGTCGACGTCGGCGTCATCGTCTTCTCCGAACGCGGCAAGCTGTTCGACTTCTCCTCGCCGGCCAGGTCTGGGACTAAACTACTGTGGACCTTGTTAGGATTGACTACTGCAGATGTAATTTAGGATGATTACTTGTCATTACTCTTGTTTCTAGTTGTTCCCTAATCCGATTTCTTTGCATTTCTTGCCCGATTTCACTCCCATATCTGTTTTTTTTTTTTGGGTTGTGTTCATCACGTTGGGAGTACTGGATTAATTGTCGCTCAGATTGCTTGGATTAATTGCTGGTGATCTGAAAACCTTATACTATCTTGTTTCTTTAAAAGCAGTGATGATTAGGTCCAATTTGGCATCCCAATATCAGATTTGTGGTTTTTCTGAACTTGTTTGGAAACCACTGGTTATTACCAAAGAAAGTAGTTGGCAAAGCTTTAAATGGCTACTAGATGCATACATAGAGATGTTGCTGTTGGAGTTCGTTCTTGAGCAAATTTTGGACACCCATGATCATGTTTTTGGACACCACAACCACAAACTTTCTTCCCCAGCCTTCACAAGGTTGCAGTTGCAGAACACGCCGATTAGTTCTTTGATGAAGTTTACATATGATCTCGATTAGCAAAAAAGTGTAGGATGATCCCAGAATCTTGTAAATCCCCAACACTAACACACTCCGCTCTTACCATTTGCAAAGCTTGGATGATCTGATTCACCGGTACGAGGCGGTCAACAACACGCAACTCTTCCATCAGCAGGAGTGCCAGGAGGCACACCACAGTGACCATCATCAGGTACGCACGGAGACCCAATGCATCATCGCAGCTTCAGTATCTTCAATCTTTTCATGTGCCATCTCTGTTCCTGGTTGATTTTTTCCCCCATTGCAGCAGCAGCAGCAGATGGCCGAGGACGAGGAGATCAACAAGCTGCGGCATGAGTACCAACAGCTTGAGGCCAGCTTGAAGATGTACTCGGGAGAAGACCTGTCGTCTCTGACTTCAATAGTCCAACTCGGCGAGCTCGAGCAGCAGCTCTGAGTCGGCCGTGGGTAAAGTCCGTGCAAGAAAGGTATCTATCTATCTACTCTTCAGTGATCCTGATTCCTGATAAACACTACCACCTCTGCGTGTTGAAGTTTTAACCGGCCTCGTGCCTTGTTTTTTTTTTTCCGGTCATCAGGATGAGCTGTTCATCGACCTGACCAACGAGCTTCAGCTCAAGGTAACGTCACTCTAATTGTTTCATGTAGTAGACGTGTGATCGATCGATCTCTAGTTGACCAGCTGTGGAGTGATTGTGCTGCGCTGTGATGTGACGCAGATCAACAAGCACGGGCGCCACGACGTCGTCGCAGCAGCCGGGGAGGCGGAGGAGACGACGATGGCCGAGCCGCCGGAAGTGCCACGGTCGCCGTCGTTCGCGTACCTCCTGGCTGTGGAGGAGAAGTCGGCGGCGAGCACAATGCTGCATATGTGGCCGCCGCAGACGGACGAGGAGAAGTCGGCGGCGAGCACAATGCTGCGTCTGTGGCCGCCACAGACGGACGAGGACGACGACGACGGTCAGAGTTCCAGTCCACGCGGTCTGCAGCTGTGGTAAAAGGTAACAAAACGCGTACTCCAACCGTACGTCCGAAGCTATAGATAGATGATTATTACTGGTAGCCATGTTTAATCTTTTACCCTTTCCGCTGACAAATTCAGCGGTAATTTCTACTTTGCAGATCGAAGGTTGCCATGCCGAGGATGTACGTGTCGATAAGCTGGGTGGACATCGATCAGGACATGACATAACAGATTTACTTAATTTGCTAAAGTAGCTAGCCTAAAACAAACAAGTTAGTTAAAGAAAGGAATTAAATCTCAGTCTCAAGTAGTAATAGGTCATCTAACTATTGCTCAAGTGGCCATACTTTTTTATAACTTGGTAACATCTAGTGACATTTGGGATTATTTTGTTTGGGTCTGTTGAAACTGTCACCGGTTGCCTTGGAATTGTTTATGTGACCAAGGATTTAAGTAAATAAATAAAGACCATAACATAGCTAGTATATAGATCTAAGTTCCAGTACCCTTACTAATGTTTTTCTTCTCTTTTGATAAAGCACATTTACTAATGTGTTTCAATTATTGCTGATTTTGATTATACTACCTGATTAATGGAGGGAAACGATTTATAAATACAAACAGACATTCTCGATCGCCATGATGGATGCAACCATGCGAGGGATGGATGGAGTCTGAGTCTCTGACAAACACGCCCCACTGGAAAGTTGTACTAGCACAGAGCGGCACACGAACCAGACGGCACGTGAACACGACGCGTCGTAGAGACGCGGCCGCTGGACGTGGCAGGCACGCGGCGGCCGAGCCAAATCGAACCAGACGGACCCAGCGGCTGGCCGGACCGGATGGCCCGGCCGAACCCGTTGCTCGGCCGCTGCCCACGCCTTGTCGGAGAAGCTTCACTCACACGCACCTGTCGATCGATCGTCCCGCGGCGCGGGCGCCGCCATGGCGTTTGCCGCCTCACCTTCTTCCACTACGGCGGCACAAGCCCTAGCTCCCCGCGCGCGTGGCGATCGAACGACGAAATGGCCGCCGGTCGAGCGGCGGCGTCCCCGAGCTGACCGGCGGCTCCACCACCGCCCTCCCCCGGTGGCCGGTTCCCTTGTGCGGCCAGGCCGTGATGCCCCACGACCGCGTACGTCTCGCGCTCCCTTCCCTTCCCTTCCTGGAACCCTAATCTCGGCGTTCGTCTAACCCCCTCGTAATTTCTTACTAATGCGGAACTGGATGACTGGATGTGGCGCGTGCCGCCACCGCCGCCACGGTTCCTGCGTCAGGGTTTGATGACGCCGCGTCCGCGTGGGGGCGCTGGAACTTGAAATCGCTAAGCGGTGTAGACCCTTGATTCGATCCTTACTCCGGGAGGGCCTTTCGAATTCGCGCGCCGTGATCCCAAGGTGAGGCATCCGCGAAATTAGGCGTTTTACCGCTTTGTTGCGATCGATATAGCTAGCGTCTCCGCGTGCATTTCTGACTTCTGAGTTCGAATTGTTTGTTTGCTGTCCGTATGATTTGGCTTAGTGTTACATATGGTGCGGTTTGTGGGTCATCATCTGCTTGCTAATCGGTGGTTTATGGGTGAAGAGCTCGCGACTAGGGTTATGGATCGACGTGAATTGGGGGTTGCTTACATGAATATCGTATTATTAGGCCGGCCTCTTTGTAAATTATAATGTCATACGTGTTTGGGCTTAGTGGCTGAGTGGTGCTTGAATTTGTTACCTTCTTCTCGAGCTTAAAACTAGCTGCTGTTAAGAGCAAACCCATTTTGCAGGTGATGTGCATTTGTCGTCAGTGCAGGAATCTATATTCAGCAGTAGTTACTTTTTTTTTTTTTTTGGTAGGGGATGCAGCAGGTTAGCTCATCTAGGTTGTTTTTGCAAAACGGTAGACCGACCCATGTTTTATTGCTTCATAGTTGATGCAAAACGTGTTGACTTAATTGCATGGTTAGCAATATCTATCTTGCCATTGTTAGCAATAACTTTTTTTAGGCTGAGCTGCAAGAGTGCCCTCTTTGGTTATGGTTCTGTACTTCTGTAAATCCCTCATTTAGTTATTTCATGATTCCCATAAGTGCAGCTGAATAATGGTAAACATAAAGCCGGAAACTTGCTAGAGAGGCAAAGACTGGGAGTTTGTTTCGTTAGCACGACAAACAGACCTATGTTGTCTCTATTCGCCTATTCGGTCTCTTGCTCACAACTGGTTTAGAAAACAGTAACAATTACCATGCTAGTTGTTGAAAATAGCCTGGCATTATTTTAACAAATGGAATGCACCAGGTGTAGGATTGTCCCCCTATTGATCTTGTGTTCATAACTCAAAAAGCTATTATTGGTTGGTCATTTTATAAACTAAATGAACTGGTACACTTTTTGTGTTTCTTGTTTTGTTATAAATCTGTCATTTTATCAGAGTAAAAGAGTATGATCTGTGTTCCTTCTATCTTATGGTTGTTGTGCCTCTTAGTTGGTTTACCATCAGCCATCACTGTATCAGTTAATGACTTAATGTTATAAACCTACTTTTTGTTTACTTCAAGACTGATCAGTTAAATTTAGATTTTGACTCATCGGTTCAGGTGTAACATCATATTGGTTTGTTCAGTTGGTGAAATCTTTTGAACCTAGTTTCTTACCATAATAAAATAGACCTCCTAAAATTGACTATATTTATGGTATGATCACCCTTGTATGCTTCAAGTCTGATTTTTATATATATATATATATATATCTTAGTCCCATGATAAGTTAGAAACACAACCTAAATATCATTCATTGGTGGTTAAAAGGACTTTTGAGTCACATTGTCTGTATCATGCATTCCATATCTGATCAACTGTTGATGCTTCATTTCGTACCTTTGGATACCTTTCATTTGGTAACATAAGTATCCTGTATTGTTAGTTTGAAAAGGACCTTGATTCACATTGATCAACGGCTTGACACTTTATTTCATTACTTTGGATGCTATCTCTGTACAAAAATATAATGGATTCTGGGTATGCACAAGGGCAAGTGCTTGTCTAGTTACATAGCCATAATGCCTTATATTTCAAGACGGAGGTAGTACCGTTTTATTTGATAATCTAAATATCATGTATTAGTAGTTTCAATTGCATGCACTCTATATCCAAAAAGACCTCTTGTAGTTAACTGTATTAGTAGTTTCAATTGCATGCTCCTTGTTTTCCTCATTAATTCTCTTTCTCTTGACATGGATCCACTGCAATGTGATTGGTTAAGTAGTAACTGTGTGAAGAAACACTGATTGAGTGATGAGCTAAGCATGGAATTGCAAATTTTCTGTGCTACCTGTTTTTTTTTTTTTTTGGGTGATTTTATATCAAATTTTCTTGGTGATTACTAGCCATTTCTCAAGGTGTGTGTTTTTTTTTTTAACATTTTCCTGTGAGTCCTTCTCTTCTGGTTATGGGTATGATGGAATTCAACTGCTTTAGATCTCGTTGTAGAGTCCATTGTGCATTGATGAGCCCTTCTCTACTTCTAGGCCTTTTGGCGTTGCAGCATGAACAAGCAATAGCACACTCAAGTCATTCAGAACTATCACAAATGTCTGTTTTCTGATAGGTTTGGACTCTAATTATCTCCTTGTATGTGCTGTAAATCCTGCCAAAATATTATCTCTCATCTTACCCCTTGTTTAAATGCTCCAACATCAAATCTTTCTATTAATGTGCCCACTAATATTCCTCCGATTTTCCCTTGGAGGCATTCCACATCCATGAGTAGTCCCGATTGTAATCAAAAAGTTCTTAACAAGGAATCGAGAACAATCCTCAATCATGGTTTCTTGAACCCCAATAAGCTGAAATTGATACTCATATATTAGATCTTTTTAAGAAGGTAGAGACACCTTTCTTTTTGATGCCTCTACAATTCCAAATAAGACCACTTATCATTTTTTTCCTTTGTTTTTCTTTTTTTCTTCAAATCCACAAGAGTTTTATTACTCTTGGGATCCTTACGATCTCGGTGATTCCAGTTACGCTTTTTCCCACTTAGGGGAGAATATGACTTTTTCTTGCCACTTATTATTTTTTTGTGGCTCTCTTTTTGCAATAGGGCTAATTCTTCCTCAATATCACTTCCCACACTTTCGGTATCCTCGGGACATACCATCTCATTTTGGGTCAAACACAACAATCTCTTCTTTGTTCATTTTATTTTTGGTTTTTAATGTTTTTGAGATAAAAGATTATTTCTAACAGTTTCGGATCTTTTTATAATATCAAAAGTAACAAAGTCATTGTTGGCCTGAAGCGAGGGCTTCACACCAACACACGGGAGGGCCTTGGGACGCCCACGAAGATCGCGATCGACCTTGTAGCAGCGCAGCACCGCAGCGCGCAGCCTCAAACCGATCTAGGGATCGGTAGGGGCGCCGCGGAGCTCGGGTGACGGGCCGAAGAACCTCCGCGAACGCACCTCCGGAAGACACTGCCGGGAGGAGCGCACGCGAGGGATGCTCTAGGACCAGCGTGGCCGCCTAGAACGCCGACGAAGAACGCCGGAGTTCGGCCAGCACGACAACAGCCAGGATAGAGGGGTTGAGAGAAGAAGATGACCTACAAACGGGACAGAGGTAGATTGATTGTCGATTGGATGTAGATGGGATCAAATCGGCCATGAACCTCTTTATTATATAGTAGGAGAGTGGTCTTATCCTTTTTAGGAAACCGCCCTGGACGTTCCAAGCATCAAAAACCGACCTAAACACGATTGGAAAACAAATCGGGTTCGGATCTCGTGACGGACTGACGGGCCTCGCGGCCGGGGGTGACCGGACGCGACGATCGCCTTGACCGACGCCCGGCCGACGGGTCCTGGCCGACTTTCCAAGTAGTTCTGCGAGCCGCTCAGTGACGCGCGACCCGACCGGATCCTCGACCGACGCTGGACCGACCCATGGGTGCGTCCCCTGTCGATGGCCCGAAATTAGCTCGTTTCCAGCCCACTCGACCGGATTCTCGCGAGGGGGTTGACCGGACGCTCGGTCAACGCTGGCCCGATCGGGTTTAACGTAGTGTCTCAGCAAACCGATCGTCGGGCGCGACCTGACCGACGCTTAGGACCGACGCAGACGAGACGCGCTAGCGAAGTCCGTCGCATTCCGCAGAGCCCTTTTCGAACCTCCTCGGAATTTGACTAAGTCCTGGAAATTTGCGTGACTCGGGACCTCCAAAATATGGCTAAGTCTGGAATTTTACGGTGGGTTAGCTCTTCGAAAAATATGGCTAAGTCCGGATTTTTACCGTGACTTAGACCACGCCATTTTTGGGTGTCAACGGTCATCATCATGAATATTAACACCCACATTCTTAGCAAAATCATGCAAATCAGATCTATTCATATCGAAGTAAGACTTGGTTTTTGGAATACCTTCAAGGCTTCTTTTTGGCCATCTCCTCATTCTTCTCTTGAGTTGTCTTCAACAAATCTTTCTTCAATCTTTTCACTCCTCCTTCTTTCTCCCCTGTCCATCTACTTCCATATCATCAATAGTGTATTCTTCAACTTGATGTTCCTGTCGATGCTTGACTCAAGGACCCTTGACACATCAGCCTCAATGATATCTTTGTTAACTAAATCCTCATCTTGTTTAGCTTCTCGAGTGATCACACTCTCTTGTGAGTCTGTTGATCATTACGATGTCACAAAGTTTTTGTCTTGCGAGAGCTGTTTGACTTTTTGATAGAGGCATGGATTCAGAGATGTATCATTAGAATTGTCCACCATCTTCCACACTTGATGTGAAGTTTCAACTTCTTCCTCCTTATCCTGAGATTCCTGATCCTTTAGCACACCAATCCCTTTGAGTTTTTCAGTAAAAGAATCACTGCCCTCATCTGTTTCATAACATTGGTCGGGGTATGTCAACTTTTGCTTCATCTAATTCAATGACTAGATTCTTGCTTGCACACTTAACCATGCCCACATCTTGCTTCTCAGCGATCACTATAGCATCGGACATCTTAGTATTCTCGAGTTATCTCCCGGATGTACACTAGAGTTTAGAGTACAAAGAAATTTTTCAACCACAGGGTTAGCAGTGTTCCCCTGTTATGCTACTTCATCTACAGGATTCTTGGAGCATATAGTTTTCTGATTTGTATTCTCCCCGGTTTGACCCCCATGGTAATGAGTTTTGATCCACCCTTACTAGTGCTTTGTTAGGTTGTGCTTTGCTTGTACTTGGGTCCTCGACCCTAAACTTCTTGCTTGGAGGCCCCTTTTTCACCAATTAGGACCCCATCGGATAAGGATTTTTCCTTTACTGCTCCCCTTGTTCTTCTCTTGCAAAAAGTGAATATGTGTGCATGTAACCCAAGATGAGGCTTCGACCTTTGCTTGGGACCTTCGAGAATATCCCTACAAGCAATTTTTCGACCTAACATACTCGCTTTGTATCTTGTGGACTTATCAAACTCCCACACTTTACCAACTAAACCCCCCAACTTGAGCAATGGTCCTCGATGCCCTCACGGTGCACTTTGGTATTCCCCCATTACGAACCATGCAAGTCGAAGACTTCCTTGAGCGACAGGACTAGCATTCCATGGATCAATTTTTCATGTATGCATCAACATCATTCATGGCAATAGCTCGATCCTTCCCCATTCTTCTAGAGAGTGTTTTCCTCAACATATCTGGCAGTCCAGCTCCACTAAAGAGATCTCTCCAAATAGCCCATCTGTTGTTCCACTTGCCTAGCAGTAGCCTTCCCCATGACAATAGTTACCAATCCAATACATTCTCTCTGCTTAGCCATAGTTGGATCTATGTTTTCCTCAATGTAGAAGAAACTCTGATCCTCTACTTGAGCAGCACATAACTCAGGCCCAGAGTTCCATGGTATACAGGCTCTGCAATTGTAAGCACTATGGTTCGGTACCCACACAACTCACATCTTATCTTTCTGCAGGTCTTTTTGTTTCATGGTTTTGTCGACCCACAATTTTTTCACATGCAACTTTCCACGGGTATGACTGACTTTTCCGGCTACCACTTGGATGAGTCGGAGATTTTTGTGTCCTTGCCGGCATTAGCACTTGGTTGAGCTGCTTTCGATCTTGAACCTCTTCCACTTCTTTTGTCTTGGAACTATCAATAGCCTTCTCCCAATTCTCACATCTGGACCGTTAAACACTCCATCGGACGGCTATCATGAATGTCTTGTGGGCTCACTGGCCCAGCACGGCTGCCGCCGCATCCCCGCACGGCCGCGGCAGCGCACCATTCCACTCTCCACCCATCGCCTCGAATGGCGGCGACCAGGGCGGCGGCAGCCACGCTCACGGCGGCCACATCCTCTCTTCTCAGGCAAGCTCTTCGATTCTCCTCTCCTACAATAACTTCGAGCAGCAATCTCATCCAATCTCGTCCGACCAAACTCGTCTTTCCCCTCTTGTTACAGGCGCTCTGCCTCGCTGCGGCCGCAGGGTCTCCGGGTCCCCAACGCGTGCCTCCCCAAAGGTGGCTCTCTGTGCTCATGTTTGTTGTAAATTTGTATTTGGATTGAGGGATATTCGTGTTGGCGAGGCTCGGCTTTTGTATTTGTGTGTTTCTTTGGGTTTGGGTGCTTGAGGTCGGGTCTACTATCTTCTGCATTTACCTGCTTGCGGATGGTATCCTAGTGGCTAGTACAACTCCTCACACATCTTGGTTGCTAACGAAAGCTATGCTCGGTTCTAGGATAATTTGTAGGACAACCATGGTTAGAGTTATAATTGTTCTAGAATTAACATTGGATGTCACTTTAAGCACTTGACTGAGCCGAGAGAAAACTCCCTCATACTTAGTCATGGGCAGTGCAAGGTGAATATTAACTTATTAAGGCACAAGGAAATCATTCCTGACATAAGCTTTTGTGTTAGGCCAACATCCAGGTTCACTAGAGATCAACAAGTATTAGTTGAGATTCATTTATTCAATACATGACAAGTACCCTTAAGTGTTCTAGTCTTCCATGGCCATTCTTGATGTCAGTCAATTGGTAGTCGATAGCAAGGAGGAAGGACCCTAAACTTTGTTACCCATGCCAGATCTTGTTCAATATGGCCACTGCAGTCTCCAAGTTTGTTATAGTGCTCATGAAAACTTGTCTGTGCAAATTGATCCAATTCAATATCCAACCAGATCCCTGACAACTGGCATGGTCATGAACTGGCTACTTTCAGTTGCTAATCATCATGAGTTTCTACTAGCTTCAATTCTTTTGAATTTTTAGAGCTGTTTCTTTTAGCTCTTTACACACTTATTATGGTCCTTAAACAGTCTAAAGTTAATTTCTGATACATTTCTCTGCTACTTCAGATTTGTGCGCCATATTGCTTCATCAACAAATGAGGAAGCTGCTGCCAAAGCAGCTGCCGCCACCGCTGATACTGGAGGACCAACCATGTAGATTTCATAAGCCTGCTTATACTCTGTTTTGTGTCACTGAATATTAGCTTACGTTTTATTTGCTCAGTTTTGACAAGATCATTGCAAAGGAAATTCCTTCAAGCATCATATATGAAGATGAAAATGTGTTGGCATTTAGAGATATTAATCCACAAGCCCCTGTGCACGTTCTGGTCATCCCAAAAGTGAGAGATGGGCTAACTGGATTGGACAAGGTATATGCAGTCTAGTTCATATTATGTGCCCAAAAGGAATTGAGCCTGTATGACTTCTATGACACTGTTACATGTTCTTAGGCTGAGCCAAGGCATACTGAAATTCTGGGCCAGCTTCTTTACGCTGCAAAAGTAGTAGCAGAAAAGGAAGGTGTAGCAAATGGGTACCGTGTTGTCATAAACAATGGAGCTGAAGGATGTATGGATCTCATGAGCAACCTTCATCCCACATTTTTTTTATCTGTTTCTTCCCTCCAAATGTTTTCTTTTTTATGCTAAAGGTGTGTCATTTATCTGTCCACAGGTCAATCTGTCTATCATCTGCACTTGCATGTACTCGGTGGAAGGCAGATGAAGTGGCCCCCTGGTTAGATTACGGAGGGGAACATGCTTGATTTCTTTTGTGTCGAGCATACCCTCGTTGTGAGTTTGCTGCTTGTCTGACTGTTGTTCCAAAAAGAGAAAGAGTGATGTACTAGTATGTGACCCTGTGATGCTCCCCTTTGAGCACTCACCTCTGGATTTACTGAGCTTATGCAACATTTTGCTAAGGAAAAACTTTTGCAGCAGATTCTTTGAGAATATTAAACAATTATCCAGGCAAACAATCAGCCGTGCATATTTCAAATGCCCCTTCCGTGAACGTATGTTTTTACCCACATGGTCCACTACATCTTCAGGATTGTTGAACCATCCAAGTGCTGAGCAGGATTGTTAATTATTTTTTATGTTGGAATCCAGATGAAAGCACTGGGTCAAAAATCCAAATGGACTAACATCAGTTCCATTTTACGGAACTAGATAAACTAAGTGATACCATTTGCTGCACATTTACACAGTCAGAGCACCAAATTTCACCCGAGCCAGGTGATAATTTACAAGAAGCATAGGCGGTATGGCCTGGGGTAATTGATCCCTAGATTTTACTGTGCTTAAAAACTGATAAAGCGAGAGAAATCATGCAGTAACAAACTTTTCTTGTGTATAAAATAATGATTGATAGGAAATGCAACAACTCTGAATCTTGCAACCATAATGATTGGTGGCCATAATTCTGTTCGGTGCTTATAATAAGCAAAACCAAAGTGTTATCAGGTTGTTCGGCCATCATAATCACTCTAATGGAATTATTGCATGCTAACAACCAAATTTTCAAGTTAAGCACAGCTCATTTCTGGTGTCAAGGTGTGACATCTTCTCTGCCCATCCCACATCTCCCATCACTCCATCAGCAACTTGGCACGCTGGATGCTTAACCTTCACCCAGTACATGCTGGTCTGGTCTGGAAGAGAAAAGACGTACAAATGTTGAAAGACTGAATCCGTTCTGGAAGAGAAAAGACAATTGTTGAAAGATTGAATCCGTTGTTGGAAGGTTGAATTCTTTAGATGACGAATGAGACGTTGCTTGCAATCAGAACAGGTTGGTTAGCAGCATTGCATTGATCGAGAAGTGGCACAAATCAGAAGGCGCCGAGCTGCCCATGCCAGGACAGGCTACACAACAGAGACGCATACGAATACCTGCAGACGACGCAGCGAGCACGTACGACAGCGTCTGGCTGGGGCAAAACGGCAGCGTCACGAGGAGGGGGTTGGCCGGGTGGGCACACGAGGGACCATTCATGTCGTAGTGCTCTGCTTAACAGCCTCCAACGCAAATGCAATCTTGGCTCGCGCAGTCGTGCTCTGATTTCGTCTCGTCTCGCCGTCCCTTTTGCCTTCGCACACGCCAAAACTGTAGATGCTTTGCTCTCTCCTCTTTCTGCTCGTTTGCATTGGGCGTCCAAATCCTGATGGAGAAGGAAGAATACTTTGCTGGTGTGAGAGGTTGAAGCTGCCAGCATGATCTGGCTGCTCAAACGCCGGCGGCCGGCCGGCCGGCGTCTCAAGTGGTCAATCGGCCGGTGACGCTTCGCCAGGTCATGTTGCAGCTTCACTCTCTCGCAACCAGCAAAGGGCGGCAAAGCCAGCTCGTGGAAGGTCCCGACTCCCGAGAGATGAGTTCCTTCGCTGGTATGTGCTTGTTTCATCTTTGATAAACCAAGCGTCATGCAATTCTGAAAGGAGTAGCATTCGTGTATACTTCGTGGTTTGTAAGAACAAAAGGACTCTGATTAATTCGTGTTAATTTGTTGGCATTAGGTAGTTTCTGGTTTCTCAAAGCATCTGGATGAGCTTACAATGGCGGCTTTAAATTCATTTCTTTTTTCTACTAAAAGAAAGCTTATTGTTTAACCATAAGCAGAGATTAAAAGGGGGAGACAAGTCAATTATCCAATTTCTCAAACCAACAATTGTTTTTGTCTTCTTTGCGTCATGAATTATTGATTGTATATACTTGTATAGATTCACTTAGTAGATACGCTGTATCCACCTTTGTGCTATATCCGTCGGTGCATTATTAAATATGAAGTCATATAGTAGAATAAATTCCAATTCTAATTCGATCTTGATTTGATTACCACTGGATTTTGTTTCATTCTTCTCTCTAGAAGATTAGTAAGAAGTTGCAATCGTCGATACTGTTTCTACTAGTTATTGGTAATTTGGCTTATTTATAGTGAAGTATATATACAACAAATATATGACTAACAATTACATCATGATTAGTAGGACTATCAATTACATAATGAAAGCGTTGACACCCCTCTTGGAATTCTCAAGCTCATTTCCAACGTGGTAAGCCAAGCTTGCATTAGTCCCACCTTTGTTGTTAAAAGGTTCTAGTTATGGGTCTGTTGGTCGACAAGGGCGTCGGGTTCTTTGTGGGGGGGGGTGGGGGGAGGGAGTGGCGGAGAGTGTATGTCACATCCGGCCTAGTGGCTCATGTGCATATTAATGAGATAGATATATATTGTGTAAGGTTTAGTCCCACTTTGTGGTTAAAGGTTAGTTCTAGAATACATGCAACCATTCTTAGATTAAGCTTCTAGAGTACATCAAACCATCCTAGGGTTAGTCCTTTACCATGAAAGCGGAAATGAGATGGTGGTAGGTGTGGTACACTAGAGTGCATGTGAGGGCGATACACATAAAGATATGTTTTACCCTAACATGCCTAGCCCTCGTACGTGATTAATACATTAACGAAGTTTATATCATTTTGTTAGCACCTTAAGATGTAAAACTCAAAAGTATAAAGTAGTGATTTCATTGAGAACTATAACTTTCATATTATTATTTTATTTTTTTTTAGATAGATTTTAGTTTCTTTCTTTCTTAACCTAATGATACTCAGATGACGGGATGAATTCAACTCTGTTTGTAACCATGAAATCCGTGAAGTACCAAATAGCAAAATTTGGTTGCTGCCATCCAGAATTCCAGAGTCCAAGCACGGCTACTCTAAAAAGAGTTTGGGTAAAGGAGGGATAAAACACATCCCATGTCATGTCAGTTTTTCGGGGACACCTCCAATTTATTCACTGCTCATCATGTGGCAAAACTAGAAGAGACACGCCTAGTTTCCTGGACAGGGCTTGCCTTTTTGCACTACATGGTTGCACTACACAGTATGAGCCTACGCGTCGTCAAGAGCAAGGACACCTGGTAGGGTCTTGCCTTCCAACAGCTCCAAGCTTGCACCGCCGCCGGTCGAAATGTGGCTCATCTTGTCCGCCAACCCGGCCTTCTCGACTGCAGCAACAGAGTCTCCTCCTCCAATGATTGTTGTTATGCCTTTAGCAGTGATTTCAGCTAACTTCTTGGCAATCGCCTGACCAATCGATTGAATTTAGGTAAAGAACTCAGAGATGTAGGTGATAAATTTATCTAGAGAACACAGAGATGCAAATAACTCATATGCAAGGTATCACTCACATCAGTGCCAGCTGCAAACTTCTCAAACTCGAAAACTCCCATAGGCCCATTCCAGATGACAGTCTTGGTGGTCTCCAAAGTCTCACTGAAAGACTTGATAGAGTCAGGGCCAATATCCAGGCCCATCCAACCATCAGGGATATTTGATGCAGGAACAGTCTGCAAATGACAGCAAGTGTCAGTATGAGGTAGAGTGAGAAAAGACCGATATTTTCAAAGATTTCTGCACCTACAAGGAAACTTTGGTATAACACTTCCACTTTTTACCACAACTTGAGAATCTAGCTTATGTTGCATTGCCAAGATGCAAATAGCTTGGTATACTAACAGAGTTTTGTTGGTGCAGGTACTAAATTACATTGTTCAGTTGCTACCCAAGATAATTCGAGGAGACTTCACGTAGGCTAATATGAATACTTGCAATTACAAAAAATCTGCATCTTTTGTAGGAGCATACCTTGCTGTCAGCATCTGCAGCAAATTTGTCAGCCACTACAACATCAGTTGGAAGCAAGAGTGACACCCCCTTTGACTTGGCTTTCTCGATAAGTGAAGTTGCCAGTTCAAGCTTGTCTTCCTCAACAAGAGATTTGCCTACAGCATATCCCTGGGCCTTATAAAATGTGAATATCATACCACCACCAAGGATGAGGATGTCAACCTTAGCCAATAGAGACTCAATCACTCCTATCTTCGTTGACACCTTTGATCCACCAACAATTGCAGCGAATGGCTTCTTTGGGTTGGCAACAGCGCCAACAAGATAGTCAAGTTCCTGGAATGTGAGAGCTGTTAGTTGAAAGATGAAGACAATATCGCAGAACCTTTCAATGTTGTCAAGTTGCAGGTAATTGTAAGTTGACCCTCAGTTAATGAAAAGCCATCAGAGCTTTTGCATCTTGAAAAGGAATAGAGTATTGATTCTTCACAATTGAGTATGTAACAGATTAACTGAACTACAGAAACTACCTTCTGCATAAGGAAGCCAGCCACAGCAGGTTTCAAATACTTGGTAACTCCCTCTGTTGAAGCATGGGCCCTGTGTGCCGTACCAAAGGCATCATTGACATAGAGATCAGCAACAGATGCCAGCTTCTTGGCAAATTCAGGGTCATTCTTCTCTTCCTCCTTGTAGAACCTAACATTTTCTAAAAGCAGAACACCTCCATCCGGTAAAGAAGCAGCCAACTTCTGAACTTCCTCACCAATGCAGTCATTGGCCATAACAACCTTTTTAACAATGTACAGAAGCAAATGAATGGCAGATAAGATGAGTTATTGTTCCAGTTTTTCATACTATGAACAAGAATGAACATGAGTTATATGTTCATAATGCATACATTAACTCCAAGGAGCTCAGACAAGCGCGGGACAAGAGGCTTCAAGCTGTACTTGGGAGTGACACCTTTTGGACGTCCCTGAAGAGACAACAGTGACTGTATTAGAATGACATGATCAAGTGAAACAGCTAATAAGGAGTTATAAGCTTAAATATCATTAGGAAAGAACAACTGTTTCTCCAAAGCATAGTATTTTTCTCCCCAACTTATTAATGGAAAATCTTGAGTTTGGATTGAGCTAATAAAAGCTGAAAATCACATCAGGTTTCTAACTAGTGGCCGCTCCATCTCCATACCAGCCACTTAAACAAGGAAGTCTCAAACTAAAGACTGAAACCAGCATGATAGAGAGATGGGTACGAATTCTGATGACTAAAAACAATTGCTGAACAATTGATTACAGAGATTAATCAAATGGGCCTGTCTAAGTTAAAAGATGCAGTAACCATCATCACCTCTTTCTTTAATATCATCCTTTTCTTAAGTGTAACCATCATCCCCCTAACTACTACTGCGACCAAACTAAAAAATCACCTTTTTGAAGACAAACTGACAGTGATGGTAGATTTGGCACATAAATAGAATTCAGGCCGCGTTTGTATTCCTGAATACTAAATAACAGGTATTGATACTAGTACAAATGTACTCCGAATGTTACCTCGCCCAAATTAACATCATATCTCATGTACTCGAGCTTAAATCGTAGAAAAAATAACCTAGTAGGCAGTAGTAGGCACAGAGCAAGAAACCGGTGCTCACCAGATGGCTGGCCAGGATGACCTTGGCACCCTTGTCCATCAAGAACTTGATGGTGGGGACGGACGCGCGGATGCGGGTGTCGTCGGTGATCTTCTGGCTATCGTCCAGCGGGACGTTGAGGTCGGCGCGGAGGAACACCTTCTTCCCCTTCAGATCCGCCTCCGTCAGGGTGCCCACGCTCCTCTTGGTCGCCATTCTCCCCTAAACTAAACCCGGCCTGCTGGGCAAATCCGATCCCACAACTCACGGCAACGACGATTGTCGCCCGACACTGGGCGTCAACTGAATCGTGCGTGTACTGATCGAGAGGCGGAGAAGGAAGCCTACCAGGGAACAGGCTGATCGGATTCTTGGGGGTTCCGAAGTGCGGTGGGAAGAACAGGAGTCAGGAAATACGAGGAAGCCACGGGAAGGTGCTGAAAATTTCTTTATAGCGCGGCCGTTGGGGAGTCGTGCGCGTCGCGAAATGGGCCCACGTGGGTTCCAGTGGTCAGTGGGCCGTAACCGTTTGGGTGGGCAGCGCTCGAGTTTTTTTTTTTTTTTGCGTGCGGCGCCGTGGGTTTGTGCACGCGGATTAGTTACTGAGGTGGCCTTTTTCTTATTTATTTAAATTTGAATCTTTCAAAATCGAGTAAATCGCGAAAAATTCTGGATGCGTATGGCGGCCCAGATTGATCTTTTTTTTTTTCTTTTTTTATTTATTTTTTTATTTTTGAAAAACCAATTTTGCTAGACTCCATGAGATGAGACAATAAAGATATATAGGTGTACTCTTTTATTAGCTGTGATGTAACGCTAGCTAACCTAACCCAGTGGAAATGGGTTATTCTTCGACGATTTTTTAAAGGCTGTGGACAGGTGGCTGAATGTGTCCCTACATCCTACAAATAATCAACAATCTACGGATGACGCGGATTGATCTACTTCTGGATGCGTATGGCGGCCATTTTTTTTTTTTTTTTTTATTTTTTAGATGAGAAAGCATGACATTTATAAGGCCATTTTTCCTACAAATAATCACACAATGTGGATGAGAGAGAGAGTATAAGGCCATTTTGTACTGTACTGTAATTTCTTCTTGACGCGGTGAAACAACCAACAATCGACAAAATAGATGGTTAATCACTGTATCCTGGTGCTAATAATAGGCTGTGAGAGATCATCCTCGCCGGTCTTCTTGTCAATTTCTTTTTGATACTGCTTTTCTGTCTCCAACAGTAGGGTGCACATCATGATTTACTATCGATCAGACTATTCATCCTTTCCAGTGACTGTTAATCTTCAACGTCCCATCCTGAAAATTCTTTATCCCTGTCTTCACTATGTTTATTTTTTATTTTTATTTATAACCACACCCTTCAGGAACATTGTGGGTTTATATAGACTAAATAAGGATATTATAGGGTTACATGCGACGTTCGCTCAACAAGTGAAAATTTCCCAAGTTTACAGGCTTCGAACTGCTCTACCGCATGTCGGTGAAACAAACACCAGAATGACCATCAAACAGATACCGGAATGATCATCGGTGTTCAAATAAAAAAAATGCTTGGTTCAATCTAGGACAGACACCAAACAAAGGGTTGTAATCTGAAGGACTTGTCCCTCCCATATGCAGCAGCATACATGACAAAATTTCCGTACCACAGTGCTAGTAGGTTTTCAGCATACTGTAGATTAGTTAAGTAAAACTATATTTGATTTTTTTTTTCAGACGACCATTTCTAAATAAGCTTCAAGAATATATATATATACAAAGAGCAAAACAAATAGAAACACCACATATATATAACTCTGCTTTCTGTCTCTGACAGTAGAATGCCCAACTACTTCATCTTATTTCCCGTAAGGCTTAACCTTGAGCTTAGAAGTTCAGTCAAGACCAAGGGGCAGCTAGCCTCGAGATGTTTGTAACCTTCCGTTTCAGCAACAGCCTGGAGATTCTCCGGACAAGCCGTGATGAACTCCATGCACTTGGATTTAAGCTTCGAGCACCAGTGCTGTTCAGCTAAAGCCAATGTGGTTGCGACTGTATCCACGCCAATGTTCCTGCACATCTTCTCTGCACAGATCCTCTTGAGCCTTTCCAGTCCATACCGATCTGCGGCTTCAAGAAGATGTTGCGCAATCACTGTCGCCTCTACCCCTTTCAGCTGGTCCAGCTCAGGCACCGTGTCGGTGTAGATGAACTGTAGCATGGCCCTGAACACCTCTACCTCCACGTCATCGATCTCAACACATGATGAAGCCATCTTTTCCTTCATGTTCCCAAAGAGCTTGGCCATAAAAACTGGTGACCTTGCAGCAAGCACACACCTGTGTGCGGCGATACTCTCACCAGAAATGACAAATGTGATGTCAGCCCCCACCTGACTCACCAGCAGCTCACCAAATTGCTTGTGCAGGTCAGAGGATGGAACGCTGGGCGCGTCGTAAGCTACCGCATCCTTGGGATGCCCGGGCAGGATGGTGATTGCACATTGCACAATAATGCAGCCATCTTTTAGATATCGACGTGATTCTTCCCATAGCTCACTCCGTCTGATAAGAAAGATATCCTGGAACTTGCTTTCATAGAACACGGAGGATGTACTTTTCTCCAGAGAATCGGCCGGTGACGTTAGATCCACCAGGCGGCAGCTGAAAGATGCCGCCACCTCATGCGCTCCATTGCTGATCAATCTAACACGGGACATGATCCAGTCACCACCGTCGTATGGGTTTGTCATCTTTTCGGGAATTCGATCTTCCATTCATGTCCACCGAAGGCAAATATCTTCGATACAGTGGGTATCTTCTTGTTGGCGACAGCGATCTTGAAGAGATGCGCAGAGCGTGCGGTATCCATGATCGAAGGGTGGAGGTGTTCCTATGGTGGGGGTTCCTGCAGGAGTGCAGGACTCATGCATGATCATAATATGAGTACAGCATTTGGCAAAAAACACAATGCAGACATATTAACAAGGTCAGACAATACAAAAGGCTAAAAAAATTAGTTCAGCATTTTCAATATGAACAGTTCACATACAAAGTTTACAATACACTGGTGCTTCCATCATGCTAGTTTGTTGGTGTCACCTGATGGGTGCTGGTTTTCTGCTGTATGTGCAGCAGGATGCACTTTGTTATTTTACTTGTTTTTGTTTTGTGGTGGCTAGTTGTGCTCCTTGTGGTAGTTGGGGCTGAGTTGAGCTGTTTTTTTTTTTTTTATCCCACCCGACTTCTATAGATTGCCCTGTTTTCTTCCATAAATTTTGTGACAAAGATTTTGCCGCCCTTTAAAAAAAAATCTATCTAATCTATTCACTAATCTTTTATTCCTTAGCAAACAAACTATGTTGAAATCTCCTTGTCTCTCTGATCTACTTCCTCTATTCCAAATATAAGTTATTCCAAGAACCTTTGAAGAGTCAAACTATCTCAAGTTTGACCAAATTTATACGATAAAATAATAACATTTACTCAACTGAGTATCATTAGATTCTTCAACAATTATATTTTCATAGTATTACCAATGTGATGTCAAAAATCTTTATAATTCTCTCTACAATTTTGGTCAAGCTTAAGATGCTTTGACTCTCCAAGATTTTTGAAATGACTTATAATTTGAAATGGAGGGACTATTACTTAACAAATTTATGCAAATTAGTTGATGAAGATTTTTGAAATGACTTATAAATTAAAATGGAGGAAGTTAGAGATTGTTTAGCCAAATCACCCAAATTCACATGGGCTAGGGAGGGATTAAGATAGAAAATTAGTATTGATAATTCCATCTCAATCTCTTCCAATCCATGGCTTGTTTGGACACACTCGTATCCATCTCTATCCATATGTATTGGAAAATTAACTAACTTTCATCTTGATATTGAGATGAATACGGTGGATCCAAACAAGCCCCCGTGTGAATTGGGGTGGGTTGGAGTGCAACCAAACAAACCCTTCTAAGGTTCAATTGCCATGAATTGCCGAGCTAGTGGACTGGTTTGCAATTTGCAACCCTCTAATTCGATGACTAGGTATAATAAGTGACACCACTAGACTGAAATCGACCCCACGCATATATTTGAGGCCTCAAGAAATCCACATATCCGATCTACGTAACTTCAAGAAACCGTGGATCTAAAGGGCTCTAATGCAAATCAAGGGAATGTATATGAATGTATATTTAGAAAAAGAATATTTGAACGTTTACTCAGAGCTGAAGCTAGGCTAAACATGCCCTTAAAAGACTCTAAATCCATCAAATTATCGGATCAGGATTCGGGAGGAGAGAGGACTAGGTCAAGTGATCACCTCAAGTCAACGTAGAGGCGGCAGACAACCTCGATGGCGCCGGTTCCGGTGCCGGCGCCGCGCTATATAGTTATAATAATCAGACACCGTTTGAATATAAAATTAACTACTGCAGGGGGTCACACCCGGCGCGCCTGCCCGGCTCCTGGCCACTGAGCGGTTGAGCGCCGGCGCGCACCCAATGGAGCCGTCGCCTGCGTGAGCTTGTTACGATTAGAGGATAGCAGAGGGGTAATTGGGGAGGACTGAGCAAGAGGGGAGGACCACCCGACTTCCCAGATGACACCTGTATCTTTCCCTCAAAAAAAAAAAAAAAAAAAAAAAAAGATGACACCTGTATCTCACCAATCTCAAAGCTGACGGCACGTTAGCTCGACGTTAATCCTTCCTTCGGAAGCCACCATGGAGAGAGGCGGCGGCTCTGTCATCTCTGCCTATGGAGCCCTCTGTCTGCTCGAGCCGCCCGGCGGCGCCGCCCCCCCCCTCTCCGCGCGAGCCGCCGCCGGGCCGTCTGTGCATGCGGACCTCCCCTAGGTGAGACGGCGAGAGTTCGAGGTGCTCCCCGGCGCCTCCCGAGTTGCTCAGCCTTGCCGTGCCTCGTTTCCGACGGCCAGGGTCAGGTCCTCGGCGGCTGCGTCGTGGACCCGCTCGTCTTTACCGGGCCGTCGCGGAGCCGCTCGTCGCCGCCGGGCCATCGCGGACCAGCCTCGACCTGTCGGCCGCGCCCCGCCGCGCGAACCGCGCCGGCGCATGGCAGAGCTCCATGGCTTATGTGCGGAGGTAACCTCCTGCTCGAGCTGTAGTTCCTCGGCCACGCACTTCAAGTGTTCGACGTTTGGACCCGACATTGTGACAACAGCATAGACTACGTCGTGCCCAACACACCGAGGCTGGACTCTGCCAACCAACTGTTGGACGTACAATGGACTTTTACATCATTGATGTATTGTGTTCAGCAAAAACAATGGCTTCTAGGGCTATGACTGATGAAACCTATCATTTTATATATTGTCACAGTTTCTAGTGCCAAGTGATAGAAAGGGATAAAAAAGTTGACACCGGAGCCGTCGGGCTTCTAAAGCAGACTCGGCGTGGCAGAGCTTGAGCAGCGGCGCGGCGGCGGTATTGCCGTGTTGAAGATACTACATCGACTCCTGTGTGGCGGAGCTCGAGCAGAGGTGAGGTTGCCGTGCCGGCGCCAACGGGCAGACAGGAGAAGGCGGCGCTCTGCCTGGACTACCCTATGGCTCGTTGTTGGAATGGATCCTGGACCCTAGGGCAGAGGGCTGAGTATTTGAAGCAGCAAGGAAATCCCTCACAGTTTATGCACAACAGTTCAGTTATAAATGGAGAATGTGTTTCAAGAAAACTGGCAAGGTACGTCTCATAGCACATTCTGCAATTTTCGAATTAATTCTTTGGCTTCCATCTGCAGCTTATGATTCATTTCATTATTTGGGACTTCAGATGCTGGAGAAGATTCAGAACTTCTAGGAAAACAACAATGGTAGTGGCTAGAGCCTTTGATGCACTGGGGATAAATCAATGATCAGTTTTCTCTCTGTCATTTGAAGAATTAGCTCTCTGCATTGGTACAGCGCGAGCAACTGCGTACACTACTGATCAGTTTTGTCTATGTCATTTTGCAACTGGATGTAAGCAATGACCAATGCAGGCTGGGCATTCCATCAAATAGTTGGGGTGCACAGCACGCCACGTCCTTGCCCATTCTGCGCCCAGGCATTGCAGGGCATCGGAAGTGGCACACAGTTGTGAGGTTGTGGTAGGCAGTCGGCGACGAATGTACGGCAGCAGCGGCTTTCGACGTCGGGACCGGCATCTGTAGGTGGTGATAGTGGAACAGTGTGTAGCGGAGAGCTCGAGCAGCGTGCGGATCGTCGCCACAAAGGCCGGGTCCACCAACACGGACGCCGGCGTTGTCGATCACCTGCTTGTTGGCACCGGTGCCGCCGTCTCCACAGCAGAAGCAGCAGGAGATTCAGCCACCATGCGGCGTGGAACCTCGTCCAGCGCGGCATCCAAGGTGGTGGCGGCCCAGACCATGACGACGAGGCGTTGGAACCCGAGACGTGGAACTGGAGGAGCGACACCGCCCCGTTCCACACGAAGGTCGCCGCCATCGACGAGGCCACGGGCGAAGGCGGGGTGCAGCCGAGACGTTCTAGACAGGGCAAATGCTGCTAGATGGCGAGCCACTTACAGCCGGGGAACACACGGTGGGCTTGGCCGGGCTCCATGGTGTCCAAACACAGTTGCGCCTTGTGTCGTCCGTGGTGGCTTCCGATTGTGGAAGGATAAAGCCTAACGTGGAACTAACGTGTCGTCAGATAAGGGCCTGTTTGGTTGGAAGTGGAGACTAGAGACCAGTAGAGACTAAAAATTAGTCCCTAGCCCCTCCCAAGAGTCTATTGGATTAGAGACTAAATGAGACTTAAAAATTAGTCTTTAGTCCTCTTGTTTGGTAATTTAGTAACTAAATGAGACTAAAATTTAGTCTCTAGTTCCTAGTCTGATAGGAACCAAACAGAGTCTAAGTTGGAAGAAGCAAAGAAAGATACATGTGCTTTGAGATTGTTGGGTGCATGTGTTGGTTGGCAAGCAAGGTCTTTAGGATCTAGGAAGGACCGGGTCCTTCAGGCAAATTCTATTGATGTGTTTTTCGTTTCCCTAACAAGCCTGTCTAGCAAAACTAAGCCAGGGCTAGAGGCTTTGGTTCTAGCAGGCCAACCCTTAGTTGTTTGGTTCATTTCCCTAACAAGCATGACTAGGCATTGAGTGTGTTTGGTTGTCTGTTTTGTATTGCATAGACTTACCTTCTCTAATATGGTAAGGTTACCCTCTCTCAGTCATTTCGTCGAACAGTTGATACGCACTGCTTGTGCTCCATCATCCTCGCCGAGGAGAAGTCGATGGTGATGCGCTTGTGTACAACCATCCTCAACGATCACGGTACAAAGCAGCAACAGCCTAAGCAGGGTGAGCAAGGCTAGCACGACAATGCTTGCACGACCAGCACGATAACAATAATACGACGAGCATAGCAAGGAACAGCTCTTCACGAACTAGAGAGTACAACCTCGGGGGAAAGCTCAGTTGACAATATAGGAACAGCTCCGGCACCATGCACCCCCGCCTCTTCCCTCTCTCACCAACTCCGTGCGCCCAGGGCCGGTCGTGCGCGTCCGCTGGAGGTCCGACGCGACGGAGGCTGCCCGATGTGAGACCTCGCCGGGAGGAAGCTAAGCCGGTCATCATGTTGGCGTTGAGCAAGGTGGGCGTGTGAGCTACCCAATCCGCGGCGGGGGCAGTTGCTGCCGTCCAACAAATTGGTGAGGCAAGTGACCGCCGGGGGACGAGTAGTGGCCGTGTTGCGTGCGTTAAAGGAGGACCGATGCTTTGCTCTGCCGCTTTCCGCCGGCGGCGCCGCATTCGCCGACGAGGACCGAGATGCGCCACCGTCTGCGTCTCCCGGTGAAGCCGGCATCGACAATCCCCGCCGGCGGAGGATGGGCGCGCGGCCGCATCGATGCAAGGGAAGGCCGGTGGCGTGGAGCGCAGGAGGTGACGGAATCCCGCGCGGAGCTAGCGCAAGCCTGGCCAGCCAAAACAACCAATGGATCCGTTTAATCCTAGCCTGGCTAGGGACGTACGGATGGCTACATTCAGCCCGGCTTCGGGGCAAAAACAGGCAACCAAACAGCTCAAAACTGGCTCCAGGGAGCTCTGGCCAGGGTTGGGCACCCAACCAAACACACCCTATAGGACCCGGGAAGCCGACGGACGATCACCGAGCAGAGGAAATGAGGAACTCACAATGCGGCTGGGTTCATTTTCTAACGTATATTTGGCCATTTGGCACTAACCCGATGGGCCGGCCCAAGCACGGCACTGAAAAGCACAACCCAGGCACGGCTCGGTCTAGCTAGAATCATGCTCGTGTCTGGCACGACCTTGCGTAGTGCCGTGCCTGGGCTGCCATTTCGGCCCGCAGGCCGTCCCAGGCATGGCACGACTAACAGGCCAGCACGATGCGGCCCGGTCAATTCTAGCCATCTGATGCTTTCAGATGATCTCGTAGCCGTTGGACAAGAGTATATTGCACCAAACCCTAACTCTTCCCACGTATTCCTCTCAGTAGCCGTCATTTTCGATCTCTCTCGTCCTCCACTCGCGTTAGTGTCGGTCCTCCTCCTCATGTCCGACTCTTCCTGTCCCCGAGCATCCAAAGACACTCCACGCGGCAAGGTCGACCTCGGCGATGGCCTAGCGGAGTTAAGCCCGGCGAAGCGTCCCCGGCGGCGGCGCCGCGGCCGACGAAGCGTCCCCCGAGGTGGCGGTGCTCGGCCGGGGAGCATCCACGTGCCTGGGGGAACATCCACGGGTTCTCCGGGTTCACCGACGCCCGGGCACTATGGGCGCGACGCGGGCCGGGCTACCGTGCCACATCGTCTTTGTGCCTCGCCATGCCCGTGCTAGTGCCGTGCCGGGTGGTCCGTTTGGCCATCTATATTCTAGCGTGAGGCTAGCTTTGTCTTGAATCAAATACTTCTAATTTCGATAGATGTTAACAACGTAAGATTAGATCGATTGGCTGTGATAAATACTTTCATAATGTATAATTTACATGTCAAACTATATGGATTTCTTAAA
>JADLZK010009261.1:0-220416 GCA_015847255.1 Hyparrhenia diplandra | reverse complement strand
AATTTTAAAATGGTGCAAAAACACGTGTTACACCATGGCGAAGCTCGGCGGTCGAGAAGCAGTGGCTATAGGCTCCCCGGCCTAGGGGCTCGAAAGGCGACGCCTTGGCCGGCCTTGGTATGTGCACAAGGCATCTAGCTAAGCATGTAAAGGCTCGGGCTTGGGCCACTATTCTACAGAACACCTGGCGGGCCCCGGGCATTAACTAAGACGGGCGAGCATGGTATGAAAAGAGAATGATGGTTTTGTGGATGCTCACCGTGGTTTCGTCCGCTGATGAAGGCGCACAGAAGAAGGCCGTGTGCGACGATGGTGTAGCCGACGGCTCGTTTCTCCGTCCCGACGTGCGCAACAATGGCAGACGGCCCTGGCTCTCCCCTCCTCCTCCTTCTTGGTTCCGGCAGGCGGGGCTGTGGTCGACGATGCACGTGGGTTCAAGACAAGAAGCACGCTACCGGCGAGCTCGGCCGGCCGGGCGACGGCGGTGCGCGCACGGCTCCTCTCCTCCCCTGGGCCTTGACAGATGGTTGAAGGCGAAATGGCCAAGTGGCGAAGGACAGGGAGAGAGGGCGAGGAGGGCTGCAGGTCCTCTTTTATAGGGCGGCGTTTAGGCGGTCTCAAGGCCCGGTCTCGACGTCCGTGCCGCCTCGATGTGATGGCCGACGCTACGTGGTGTTCATCCAAGGGCGAGGAAGGTAGCGAGGTTGGGAGTTTCGAGAAGGAGGCGAGGCCGCTTAGGGCGCAAATATGGGCCGGTCACAAATGCTGGCTAGGCTTAACTGAAAGGATAGGAGAGTCCTCAACGGAGAGGAAGGAGACTCGCGAGGCGACGTGGAGGATCGACGGAAAGGAAACTAAGGCTGCTACTACCGACGGGACCCTACGATGGCGCCATCAAGCCCTCCTCCGCGGTGGTGTTGGGTAAGAATATCCGAACACGATATTGATGAATACTTAGTCACAAAATGACCGTACAACATATCCATTACAAGAGATGTTAGGGGTATTTATAGTCCCCCCTAGCTTCGAAGTTCCAAAGAAAAGAACAAACTCTTCTATTATACAAGTATTTTGTCTATATGTCTTCAAATGGGCCATTTTAGATGTCTCCGCGAGAAATGTCTTGAGCTTTTTTCATGCTTTGTAAACTTCGACGCTGAAGGTCTCTTCGACGTAAGCTTCTTTTCTTGAGTCCTTTTTGCGGCTCTTAATGCGAAGGTCTTCATAATATCTTCGATCTTGTCTTTATGATAACTTGTCGCTTGTGCTCTTCTTTGTGAATACCTTCGTGATATGATTCTCGCTTTGGACAAAGATTTCAAAGTTTGGGTTAGAAGTTTATGCGGCAAAGTTGACCCCCAACAGCGCTCCTCGTGGGCTTAATGCCAACTTCAAAGGCATGAATCCCACGAAAATTTAGTAAACTTTATGGTAATAAACGCCGTCCCAAACTTTGAAGTTGGGATTCTTTAATTTTGTCAATGCCTTCACAAAAAGATATTTTGAAAGTTGTATTTTTATTATTATTTTTATTATTTTGATTTTTCAACGGCTAGTTTGACCATTTTGACCTGGCTTTGTGCTTATAAATAGCGAGGACCCCCCTTTTTTTTCTTATCTTTTTCAAGAGGGGAGACTCTCGCTGCATTTTTCTTTGAGCTACGAAGGTGTTGGCGAAAGGTTGACTTTTGAGCGAAGGTGTTTTTTGATTTGTTGGTGAATCTACTTTGTAACCGAGGTAATCATATATATTCTTTTTATTTTACCTCCTTCTTTTTTCAATTAATATGATTATGTATTAAGGTTGTTTTTGTTTTTCAAATTTTGTAGATGGCGAGGAACAAAGTGCTTCTCGCTCACATTCCGTTCGATAGAGAAGTTCTTGATTCTCGGCGACGAAGGTCTCACGGGAGTCGCGGCCTCCTCCTTCGAATTGATTCCCGACGATGGCTATTCTTACTTTTTCGAAAAGTAAGATGAAGAAAGCATTATGCAGTTAGAGAAGGCCGGCATTTTGAAACCTGATATTACGCACTGGCCGGGTCCCGGACGAGACCAGGCCCCCTTCCAAAGAAAGATGAATGTATTGTCTATAAGGATTTCTTTACCATTGGATTAAGATTTCCTTTGTCGATTTTTTGGAAGACGTTTTAAGGGCATATGATATTGAGATTCATCACTTAACGCCGAATGCTATTTCTTCTCTACTTTTATATGGGGTCGTATGGCCAAGAGGTGAAGCCAAATATTAATACTTTTGTGATCTTCATGAGCTTCATATTCAATATCGAGCAAGGTTATTGATGGCAAAAGTGTTACTTACTATTTTGGCCGGCCGCAACTTTCTGGACCGCTAAGGGTGCAAAAAAGATTTCCCTACTACGAAGAATAAATGGGTCGATGGGTGGTTCAAGATGTGGTTTTACCACAAGGTTCCTTATGTGGAGGAGAAAGTTGGCGTGACTTTTGTGAAAGGTACCCGCTGCTGCCGAAATGCAATAAGCGTGAATTTGTTGTGAGGCCTTCTCCTAAGAAGTCTCAATCCGCAAGTGAATGTATGAAAGGCTTTCAAGTTGGTCGCCTCACTTCAAAGTACAAGAGACTTAGTTGAGGAGTTTGTTGCCGCCGAAGTTTGGCCTCTTCGCCGTGGATGGAATATCATTCGCTTTCATACGAAAAGAGGTCCGCTGAAAAGTTACAAATATCCGGATCGTGATATTGTTAGGTCTCTGGACTATAAGTCGATGAAGATTTTGTCGCAAAAAGAGTCGAGGGCTTGCTCTATTCTTGGAAAATATGTAAAACAAGGAGAAAAAAGTTTATGGATGAAATTTTGGTGAAGATTACTCCCGATTTAATCGGGTTTTGATATTGCTAAGATTGCTTATGAAGAAGAATTCCACCCCCACCTACTATTCTCGCTGAGAAAAATGTCAAGAAAAATGAAGCAAAGAATGATTAGGCTAAAGGAAAAAGAGAAAGCAAATCAAGCTTCTACAACAATACCGGTAGGGGTAGGAAGAAGACGTTGGTTACGAAGAAACAAAAGAGAGCTAATCTTACTCCTATAGTTGATTTATGTGATGATGAAGGATTTGCTATTGATGAAGATATGATGGGAGTTTCGGGCCGAACAACTTGAGGTGAGAAAAATGTGTTTGGCTTTTGCATGCACCGTTTAACTCCCGAGATGTTGACACCTCTTGCTCCAAATTTACGTAGTTTGGCTACTCATGGAGAAAGTAGCAAAAAAATGTATCGAAGATGCCGCGAAAAATGTTCCCGCCCCCGCATCGCTTATCGCTTCGTCGCCTGTGTTTTTATTAAAAAACTCCCCGCCGCTTTTGTACGCTGATTCCGATGCTAGAGTTCATCTAGGTCCCGGGACCAAGATAAAGGTGATTCTTTTGGAGAAGTTAGCATCCGCTGCTCGTAACATTCTTTCTTCAAGAACTAAAGCCGGTTTGAAGGAAGGTGATACCTTTGTCTCGTAAACCGCTGAGGCTGCGGTTAAGGAGAATGTTTCTATCAAGGATGCCGCTTTGTTGCGCCTTCGCAACAAAATGTTTGTGATGAAGTTGTTCTCGCCGGCCGGTAATGCTAGGGCTTCGAAATTGTTAGTAGAATCTCTATGGAAACTAGTAGTGAAAATTTGGTGACGGAAGGAAATCTCGTAAATTTGAAGCCGCTGAAAAAAAAATCCGTAAAGCTTTGAAGAAGGGTACAATGATTGCTACCGTGGACGCTTGATGATTTTGATGATGATATTTTTGACAAAGATGTCGAGGAAGCACAGCCAGCCTTCGCCTTGAGGATTCAATTATTGATATTGGTACTCGTGAGAAAGTTTCTTGTCCTTTGAAAGAAGGAGAAATTGTTGGTGAGTTATTTGTACTTTTAAGTTTTTTGTTGTTGTTTTTTTTTGATTTTCATGTTTTTGCAAAATTTAAACTATTTTCCCCGATGCCTCTACTTCTTCTAAAGAGAAAAAATCGCTGATGTTGGGAAAATGAAAGAAGTTGCTCAAGACGCTTGCACTCCTTCTGTTCCTTTGTGAAGATGTGTCTACAATCTCGATATTGCCGATCCCGAGAAGCTTCGTAGGGTTCTTGATTTTGTCGTTCCGGGTGTTAACTTGGATTCCTTCAAGTTTATTGGTGTTGAGCCGAAAAGCTTTGATTAATGCCGGCGAAGACCGAATCAACTCGCTTGGCAAAGTGTATAGATGATGCTTTTTAGTGTCCCCGATGCCGAATCCAACTTGCTAAGAAGGATCCTTTGGAACTTGCCGAGGCGAGTGTTTCTTTGATGTATAAGGTAATGAAATCACCTTCGCTTTTGCTATTTGTCTTTGTTTTATCGAGTATATGATTTTTATTTTGTTTACTTTTGTGCTTTTTTTTTTAGGGTGCGCTTCTTGCTCGTAGTCAAAGAAAATCAATAGAAGACAAGCTTGTTGCATCATCTCTTCGTGAGAAAAAAAAAAAAAAAACTTTTGATGAAATTTCTTCACGAAAGTCTCAACTTGTCGAAAAAGAGAAGGAAAGAGGCAAAGCCGTTGATGAATGGCATCGATGGATGGTCTTTACCACCGCCTTGTGATACTATTAAAGAAAAAGATGCCGCAATTGTTGAAGCGAACAAGACTATAGCTACTTTGAAGAGGGAGAAGGAATATCTTGAAAAGAAAAGTAAAGAGCAGAGGAATTTTTCCTTATGAAATTTAACAGATGTGGGATATTTGCTCCGGGTCATTATGAAAAATTTGGTGCAAGGCCCAAGATCCTAATTGGGAGCTTGAGAGTTTGATCCCTTTTTAGTTGGTTGTGTCGCCGCGATGAAGATCTAGGTGTTCTTGTGAACACCTTCGCCGATACCGCAGTTATGTACGCTTACAAGGGCCCTTCTTCATTTGATGCTCTGGAGGCGAAAGATCCATTATATAATCGAATTTTCAAAGAGTGATTACAAATTCCCCGCCGGCCGTGAAAATGATTAGTTCTCGTATCAATCTTTGTGCAAGAAATACTTTTGATCAAGATTGGCATGTGAGTGGACGGGAACACCTGCTTTTGAAAAAAGTTAAAAAGAAGATGGAAGCAAAGAAGTGGTTTTTCTCCGCTTTTGCTTGTTCTTTTTGATTACTGCTCTATTGTTTTGTTTTTTCTAAATTTTGATAGATTGAGTTTGAATATATGCAGAAGAAGAAAGGAGGAAGAAGCGCTTTGAGGAGGAGGCACTCAAGGCTCGCGACGATGATGTCCGTGAGAGGGATTTGTAGATGTAGTTCTCCTTAGGTTTTTATTTTGAGTGATTTTGTGAGGGAACTTTGTAAGTTAATGTTGATACATCAAGATCTTTTATCTAAGATGCATCCCCGCGCAGTGTTTCGAGCGAAGCCCCGCGCAGATGTTGCCGCATTTTGCCTTTGATGATTGCCAAGGGGAACTATGTGTTTGAAACTTCAATTTTTGGAACATCGTGAACTGCTGGTGATATTGATGTCGATGTTGAGTTGTTTATTGAAAATAAACTTGGGGTTTCACAAGTTAAAAGTTAATTATGGAATTTTTCGAAGTTGTTGATTTTAGCAACTTTACACACTGTGTGAGGCTTTTGTTTGAATTTATGTGAAAATTATTTTTCTTATTTTTTTCTAAGTGAAGATTTTTGAAAGATGAATCTTATTTCGCTCACCGCATGTTCAAGTGCTTCTCCGAAGTTATTTCTCGCGATGGTGCTTTAAGGCAAGAAGTGGATAAAATGGTTGATGAAGTTGTAAATGAACTTTTGACTTAGGTCGCCACAATTGTTGTTTCGAGAATGATGATTTGTAAAGTGTACTTTTTAGTAAAAACCATGATTTGGTTTTGTATGAGTATACATGATTGGTTTATGATGTAATAAAGTAATGTTTGTATGAAAATGTTGTCTTTATTTAAGGAATTTGATAATTAAATTATATTTTTAAGCGTGTTTTTTCTTCTTTTTACGGAGATTGAATTCCCTTTTATTTTTTGCGAAGATGGAGTAACAATACTTTGTTTACGGTTAGATTCTTTCCCTTAGGAATAAAAAAAACGTTGTCCCTTTTTTTTTTTTTTTTGAGGTTGAGCAAAACTTCGCTACGGTTAGATTCTTTCCTTAGGAATAAAAAAACGCCGTCCCCTTTTTCTTTTTAAGGTTGGTGGAGCGACAAACTTCGCTACAAAGTTAGATTCTTTCCCTTAGGAATAAAAAAAAACGCCGCCCCTTTTCTTTGCGAAGGTGGAGCTTACAAACTTCGCTACGGTTAGATTCTTTTCCCTTAGGAATAAAAAAAAACGCCGTCCCCCCCTTTTTTTTTAAGGGCGGTGGAGCGACAAACTTCGCTTAGGAAGTTGAAATTTTTCCCTTAGAAATGAAAACGCCGTCCCCTTTTCTTTTTATGGTTGTGGAGCGACAAAACTTCGCTTAGGAAGTTGAAATTTTTCCTTTAGGAAATCGTAGGTAGTAATTTTTGAAAATTGCACCTACTTTTTATTTTATTCGCACATGTAAGAATGTTATGTTCTTCGGCGCTCGCTTTTTTATGAATTGACATGAAATGTAAAGGAACATAAAATGTAAAGGAAGCCAAGGTTGGGGAAACTACGCTTCATTTATATTGATATGAGAATTTACAATAGAGACGCCTCGTAAAAAAACCACTCACCCCGCTAAGGGCTTCCCCCGAAAAAAAAAAAGAGTGCAACTCTTTACAATTGAAATGTAAACTTTGCTTGAAAGTAAATGATACCGCTATCTATTTACATATTTACAAGAGAAGCTCTTATCTTCTAAGGATAGTACTTACGAAGGTCTTGATATTCCATGTGTGGCTCAACTCCTCTCCCTTTAAGGTTTCCAAGTGATATGATCCTCGCTTGTTTGATTTTGAGATGATGAATGGTCCGGCCCCATTTTTGCCGGAATTTTCCTATCAGCCTTTTCATTTTTTTTTTCTTTTGAGTACAAAAATCTCCCTACTGAAGTTCTCTTCCTCGATTACTTTTTATTGTACCATCCGCTTGTTTCTCGCTGATACTTGCTTAAATTTTGTAGTGCTTCGCTTTTTTCTTCTTCGAGTAAGTCTTTTGCTTGTCTTTAGATCTTCTTCGCTATCATTTGTACATTCAATCTTGACCTTCGTAGTGAAGTTCTTCCTCGAGTCATAGCTTCTTCTCCATATAGGAGTCTCAATGGTGAAAACTTTGTGGATCTTGTGGTTGTCGTGTTGTGACTCCAAACTATTATTGGGAGTTCTTCAATCCACTTTCCCTTTGGTAATCCCACAAGGTTTTTGATATTCCTGCGTGCATTATTCCATTTGCTCTTTCAACTCGCTCCCATTTGATTGTGGGTGTTTTACTCGGGCGAAGCATAGTTGGATTCTCGAGATTTGTACAATATTCTCTCAAATCTTCGCTATCAAATTGTGTTCCATTATCTAAGGTGATGTGTCTTGGAACCCAAATCAAGCAGATGATATTTTGCCATAGGAATTTTTTCATTGTTCCCGAAGACATGTTTGTTACCGGGCTTTGCCTCAATCCACTTTTGTGAAATAATCAACCGCAACAATCGCATATTTGAAGTTTCCCGAGTTTGTGGTAACTTCCCGATGATATCTATTCCCCATCTTGCTAATGGCCAAGCCGGTTCTATCTCGTTGGATTGGGTTTGCTGGAGCGCGGTGTCTTGTTTGCTGAAATCGACAATTGTGGCAAGTTTTGATTATGTCCTTGCTATCTTTTTGAGCCGAAGGCCGCAAAAACCTTGTCCAAAGCTTTTCCCCGCAATTGATCTTGGTCCTCGCATGAATTCCACAATTTTCATTGTGTATTTCTTGTAATATCTCTTTTCCCTCTTCGCTTGAAACACATTTTAGCAAAGGTTCACATATTCCATGCTTGTAAAGTTGATCGCTGATGATTCTATAATTTCTTGTTTTGTGCTTCATTCTCGATTTCACCGATTTCGCTTTTCTCGTTCATAATAACCTTTGAGGAATGCAATTATTGCCGATCTCCGCCTTCGCTTTCTATTATATGGATATTTCTTGGTTCTTCCATCTTTGCTTGGATTGATGATTTTGATAATACTTGATAAAATACATCCGCCGGTAACTTGATTTTTCGGGTCGCGCTTTTGCAATTGTGTCTCCGCTTTTCATTGTTTGTTCTTTGAAATGCTTCGTAGTGTGAAGCCTTCAAATGTCTTTCCCGATCTCCGACATGTTGTAAATATTTTGCCGCCTCTGGATCTTTTTGCCTTGTAGGTTTTTTTCTATATGTCCCGCCACAACTTGTGAATCTGCTTTTGATCAACAATTTTTGAATTCCCATTGCTCTTGCTTTTTTAAGGTAAGCCCCCGCCAGCATCGCTTCATACTGCAATGTTGTTTGTACATTTGAATTCTAATCTTGCCGCATATCTCATTTTTATTTCGATGGTGAAGTTATGATAGCAGCCACTCCGCACTGAGGAGCCCCAAGCACCATCACAATTGATTGTCCATTCATGACAAGTCATTGTCCATTCTTGGGTTTTTTTGTTTTTCTAAATTTGTCGTTGAGTCCAATCTGCAACAAAGTCCGCTAGGACTTGTGACTTGATGGCTATTCTTTTTCAATTCAATGTAGTAATCGAGAGATATTTCGCGCGCCCATTTTCCCAATCTTCCCGATGACTTGCAACTTTGAAGAACATCTTTGAGGGGATGGTTTGTTGGTATTCTAACTTTGTGTGCTTGAAAATAATGCTTCAACTTTCTTGTTGCCATTAAGACCGCATATGCTATCTTCTCGATTTCGAATAGTATATCTTGGAGCCCGATAGGGCTTCTGATACAAAGTATATTGGTTGTTGCTTTTTATATGCTCTTTCTAATTTTTCTTGCACTAATATCAAGGCCATCGCATCCTTTGATGCCGAGATGTATAACAACCAGCTTCTTCTTGTGGACTTGGGCTTGCCAAAGTTGTTGGATTTGATAGATATCTTTTTATCTCTTCAAGGCCTTTTGTTGCTCTTCTCCCCATGCGTCTTGTCTTGCTTGAGTTTTTCAATGCTTGAAAAATTGGGAAACTTTTTTTCAAATGACTTTGATATGAATCGCTTAGCTTAAGCCAATCTTCCGCTTAATTTTTGAATGTCTTTGATGCTTTTCGAACTTGTGTTTCCATTACAAACTTTTGACCTTCTCTCGGGTTTGGATCGATTCCTTTTGATGATACAACGCATCCCGTGATTTTGCCTTTTTGACTCCAAAGGTGCATTTATCTCGATTGAGCTTTAAGTTTGCTTTCCGGGTTGGAGAAAGTTTCTTTGAGATCTTCGATGTGTTCCTCTCTTTTCTTGCTTTTCACGATTACATCATCAACATATGCAAGTAAATTTTTTCCCATTTGATCTTTTAGTACTGCTGAAGTCATTCTCGATAAAACTTGATCCGGCATTGCAAAGCCCCTTAGCCATTCTTTGGAAACAATACGTTCCAAATGGAGTGATGAAACTTGTTTTTTCTTCGCCTTCTTTGTTCATCCGTATTTGATGATAACCGAGAAACAATCCAGAAACTCAAAGATTTCACTTCTCGCCGCTTGATCGACCAATGTGTCGATTCTTGGTAGAGGAAATTGTCCTTTGGGCAAGCCTTGTTTAGATCTGTGAAATCTATGCACATTCTCCATTTTAAGTTCTTTTTCTCCGACCATGACTATGTTTGCGAGCCATGTTGTGAATCTGACTTCTCTTATGATCTTCGCCTAACAAATTTTTGAACTTCACCAAGCGGCTATTGTCCCGTCTTCTCGATAATTTTCTTAGCTTCGCTTCTTTGGCTTGTAACTTGTATCAATGTTTAGTTTGTGTTCAATGATATCTCTCGCTAACTCCTTCTAGGTCTTTTGCCGACCAAGCTAAGACGCCTTGATTGATTCTCAAGAAATTTATAAGATTCTTTTTCTTCTTGTTCTTCTAGATCATTTTATGGCGATAACTTTCTTGTCCTGTAGCATAGGATCTAGTGGAACTTCTTTTGTTTCTTTTTTTTGTTGCAGGTCTTTGCTTTCTTTCCGAGGCTTCGTGATTTTTTTTTTTCTTCTTGCTCTTCTTCGCCTTCGATGTTGAGGATATTTCTTTGAGCCGGAGTTGCATCTTTCTCAATATTTCTTCCTTCGTTTGGTTTCCATGGATTGATATTGGTCCATTAATTGCTGGAATTTTCATGCATAAGTATGAGTAGTTGATCACCGCTTCGTAGATGTTCGTGGGTTCCTCTTCCGAAGATTGCATTATATTGGCTATGCATTTCAACAACATCGAATGCCACTTGTTCTCGTTTCTTGCATTATTTTTTGTCTCGGCGATACCGGCAAAGTATAATTCTTCCAATTGAATTTATCCTTTTGCCACCGGGCCAACTAATGGATATTCTCGCCTTTCCCAAGTTTTGTCTTTTGATTCCCATTGCATCTAATGTTGATGCAAAGAGTATGTCACGGAGCTTCCTCCGTCTACTAGGATTTTGGTGACATCCCATCCATCAATATTTGCTTCTATGACCATAGCATCCATGTGTGGATAATCTTTGAGCTTCATGTCTTGTTCTCAGAAAATGATTGGTTGGTGTGACCATTTTGTCTTTTTGTAGGGTCCCTCCATTGTTATTGAATTGACTCTTCAAGTAGTTTTTCTTTCATTGTTTGTTGCATGTTCTATGCTATTTCCTCCCCGAAATTGTCGGTAATTCGCCTCCGCTTGGCATTATTGTATTGACCGCCGAGGTGGATGGAGAATTGTTGCCTTGATTGATTGTGGGGTTGTTTGTCATTGATGCTTCGTTGCCGAATTGGTATTTGCCCCCATGGAATTGCAGCCCAAAGGTTGGCAATTGTAAATTTGCGAGGTCCCGTAATGCTTGATTCAAGGTCCTGAATTTGTATGGGGATTATACCCTTTGATTGTAACATCCTTGGTTTTGAAGGGAATTTGGTTGACTTAGAAAGTTGATTGTCTTCTCGCTTTGTATGCTTCGCTTCTTCTTGTTGGACTTCGCCAATGCTTTTCTTTATTACAGGCACATTTTTGATGTGTGGGCCAGCCCTTTGCCATGCACAAGGCAAAACATTTCTTCGGTTTTAGGGGTCTTCGCCACCAAATCTTGCTTGGTTGAAACCTCCTCCTCGTAATTGTTGTTGATACCTCTGTTTTGATATTGGCTTCGATCTTGGCTTCGCCGATCGTTGTTGAATGTATTTTCTCCACTTTTGTTCGTTGTTAATTTGATTCACTCGCGTTCGTGGGTTGATACCGATATTGCCTTCGCTCAAAGTTTGGAGCCTTGTATTGATTGAATTGATTGTTGGCCTTCGCTGACTTCTTTCAAGGTTTTCTTCTTCGATTCTTTTTCTCGTAGTCGCCATCGATTTTGCATATTTTTGAAACTCTTCGTAAAGTTGGGCATCGCTTTCTGGTCTTTTTCTTTTTGTGATGTGATGAAAGTTGGCTTGCCCTTAATCCTCTCGATGGCTGCTATGATGACCACTTCATCTGGTATATCCGTATCTGAGTTTTCATTTGAATGAATCTCTTATAATATTTGATCAATGGCTCCTTTGGATATTGCTTGATGTCAAATAGCTCGCCACTTGTTATTTCGGTGTGTGTTGAAATCCTTGGAAATCAATTAGCGTATTTGCCCTTAGTTGTTCCCAGCTTTTGATAGACCTTGGTTTGAGCGAAGAGTACCATTTTTGTGCGAGCCTTTCATTGCCATGATGAGTGATTTTGCTAATGTTGTTTCATCCCTCCTCCCGAGGCAACCGCAGCCTTCAAGCTCATAAGGAATTGCCTTGGATCCGTGAGTCCTTCGTATGTTGGAATTATGTTGAACTTGAATTCTTTTGGCCATTTTGCTATTTGCGCATCGATTGACAATGGGGATTCTCGTGGTCAATTACTTGTTGTGATCTTGTCTTGCTTTTTTTCTTTCCTTAAATTGTTGGTTGAGCTTGGCTCCTCAATGTTGATGACTGACTTTTTTTTGTTTCTCAAGTTCTTCGCTTAATTTTCTCAATCTGCCTCGGCTTCTTCAATTCTTTTGTCTTATGGTCTTTTTCTCTCTTGTGCGCTGCCTGCATTCTTCAAGTTCTTTTTCTTTCCTTGCTAAGTCCTCTTCAAGTGCTTTCAACCTTTGTTCTTCGGTTTCATTGTCTTGAGATTTTGATTTTTCTCTTGCTTCCTCACTTTCTTCATCTTGTCCGCTTTTCTTGTGATCTTGTTCTTCGCATGTTTGTTTCTTTGGTCTTCCCATGTCTTTAGTTGGTCGTGGTATGTTCGAGCACACACAAAACGGGGCGCCAAGATGTTGGGTAAGAATACTCCAACACGTATATTGATGAATACTTAGTCACAAAATGACTGGGTACAACATATCCATTACAAGAGATGTTAGGGGTATTTATAGTCCCCCTAGCTTCAGTTCCAAAGAAAAGAACAAACTCTTCTATTATACAAGTATTTTGTCTATGTCTTCGCCGGGGCCATTTTAGATGTCTCCGCGAGAAATGTCTTGAGCTTTTTTCATGCTTCTTGTAAACTTCGACGCTGGCTGTCTCTTCGACGAAGCTTTTTTCTGAGTCTTTTTATGAAGCTCCTTAATGCGAAGGTCTTCGTAATATCTTCGATCTTGTCTTTATGATAACTTGTCGCTTGTGCTCTTCTTTGTGAATACCTTCGTATATGATTCTCGTTTGGACAAATGTATTTCAAAGTTTGGGTTAGAAGTTTATGCGCAAAAAGTTGACCCCCAACAGCTGGTTTTATGCGCCGGCGGCGACGTTGATGGGCCGCCCCTTATGGAAGATGCGCGCGGCCCTCGCTGGCTGGTGTCTTGGTAGGGGCCAGGCTAGCAAATACAATAAAAATGGCTTTTGCCATTTTCTTCTTCTTTCAAAGATGTACACCTCCTAGTGGGTCCACTAAGGTCACTTAGGGTTTGGTGGAAGCCATGTCCAAGGGTTGGCAACATTTTCCTATCTCTATATCTTTCTTATTTCCATTCTATTTTAAGTCATGGGCACCTATGTGCATATACTTGTGTTGCCAACATGTATATGCCCTTAGTGGGTCCACTAGGGGTCAACTAGGGTAATAGGTTCCATTCCAATGGGTGGCAACACACACAAAGGTTAACTTATTATTACAAGTTCATTGATTTTATTTCATCACATAAAATCATAAGAGCCAAACCACAAGTTGATTAAGATGCAAATGCTCACTCATGCTATGTAGGGTCTACTTGTGCAACTACAAGATGGTTCCCTAGCATGTCATATGCCAAACATAGGTTCTTTTTTGAAAATTTTTGTTGGTTGTGATTTTTAGTATTTGGGGGGGATTTTAGGGTTATTACAGCCGCCCTCCCTCCCCTCATCCCGCACATCCCGCCTCCTTCTCCGTCTCGTTTCGAAAAGCGGAACGCGGCACCTGGTCACCGGGCGGCCGGTTAGCCCCTCCAAGTGGTGGTGCGCGGCCCCCTTCTCCGCCACCGGGTGTCGCCCTCTCCACCATGGGATGCGACACGGCCGTCATGGGCGGACCGCGCCTCCCCGTGGTTGCGTTGGCGTCCCTCACACTTTGCCGGGGGTAGCGGCGGCCCCGCCGGCAGGCACGCCGAGCCGCTCCCGTGGCGCCGGGGCGCCTTGGTCATCCGCGCTGGGACGACGTGGGGGTCGCGGCGGGTCAGGCTGGCAGGGCGATCCGCCCTCCTTGACCGATCTCTGCGAGGCCTAGGGCGCACGCATCCTTCGCACCGGGTGCTTCCCCCTCGCGGGCTCACGGTTCCAAATGCCAGAGTCTCGCGCCACGCACAGATGGGTGTTGGCGACCAGAGCGCCGCCATGCACCATGGTGGTGTTGATGGTGGTTATGGTTGTAAGGCAGTCGACGCCATGGTGGCGTAGATGGCTACGCCCCGCTTCGGGTCGACATCGGGCAGCGTCATGGTGGCGAGGTCGGTGTTGGTCGTGGCAGCACACCCGCCCTCTTGGTTCGCCGTCGTGGCGCCGGCGCCACGGATTCGCCGTGGCTCGCCACGCCGTGTTTCGCCGCGCGCCCGGCCGCTCGCCTCCCCCCGGTGACCATTGACTCGACAAGGGTGAAAACCCCGCCAGCTTGATGCCAGTAATAACGACGGGGGCGCGCGCCGCCGCCACCTTCTTTGAAGGCGCCGCCATCCGCTCATATCATCGGTGCCGCCGGCGTGGATGCTCTTCACATCGGTTGGCGCTCGTGGGACGCCATCACCTTTGCCGAGGCTTCACCGCTGTATCTCGGCCGCTTCCATCATCGCTGCTCATCATCGTCGCCCCTCCCTCCCGCACTGCACGCGTTTCCGCTTCGCTGGTGTGCCTTGCCTAAGTCGATGTTGCCGCTGTGCTCGGGTTCCGTGGCTACCGTCACCTGAGCGAGTCGGGTTGTTCGGCGCCGCGGCTACCCGGTCACCGCCGAGCCGCTGGTCGCGGATTCTCTCGCGGACTACCCGTCACCGCTGAGTCCCCGTTGAGCTCCCTCCGGTTGTCAAGGCGCCGTGGGCTACCCGGTCTCGCCGAAAGTCGCTGACCGTTGGACTCCAAAGACTACCGTCACCGCTGAGTCGCTGATGTCACTAGGCTTCGCCTCTCAGAAAAGCAATCTTTGTGTTGTATCCTTTTTTCAGAGGTCCAGGAGGTTGGGTTGTGGTCTGTAGTGTCGGTTGGTGTGGCTTGGTGGAGGTTCCACCCTCCCCTATCGTGTTTTCTTGTTGTTTGTTTGTGTCGGGATTTCGTGGGTAATCCGAGGGTTACTCGCTGCCTCCTCTTGTATCCGGGTTACCGCCTTTCTTTCGGCCTTTCTTAATGCAAGACGGGTGAAGTCCCGCTTTTCAAAAAAATATATGCAATACATAAAGGTACAGCTAAGAGTTATGCTATTCTTTACTTTTGCTTTCAGAAACAAAGGGCAAAACCCTTCCATCAATTTGGCTGTTCAATATGAGTTCCAACATCCTGTACATTTGCTTTCAGAAACTCTACTAATGAGCTTATCTGCCCTTGCTGGCGTGTAGATCGGAAGCTAAGGCATGGAAGTGTCGGCCGATACGTGGTGTACAATCCTTGTTTAGGCAATGTAAAACTCAAGGAGTATGAAAAACCAAATGCTTTTGTAACATCCGGCTTTGAAGATCAATGAAAATTCAGGTGGGGGATCCCCCCCACCCCGGTTGACCGATCAAGAAAAAAAAAAGCTTATCTGCCCTTTTCTGTAATGCTTTGCTCTGAGATTTGATTCAACTAAATTAAGTGAACTTTACTCTCAGGAACACATACAAAACAAAAGGAAAATGCATTGATGTGCAAAGGATGTGATGGCAATGAAAAGAATGCACAAATATTGCAGAAGCATGTAGAGGAGGCACAAAAAATGATGACCAAAATGCTATGTCAGAAATTAGCTGAACTTTTCTCCTTTCTTGAGCAATCCAGGAACCACTGGCATACAGCATGATTAGCAAAGCAGGTCTATTTAGCAAGGGTTAACTGAGAAGATCTATCAGCTGAACCATTGACACCTATCCCTTGATAGGAAAACACAAAGCAAAATTGTGTACTGCTATGGAACAAAAGATTTTATGCTGAACACCAACAGCGGAGCAACCGTTAACCTACAGATAATGGGACTGGGAAGACATTGATATGATAACAGGGAGTGACAAAATAATTAAAGTTTCCCACATAACTCTAAGTGCCGCAGGATGGGTTTAGACTATTTCTAGCAGCAGCTCTCCCAACAGGCTAGCCAACCTATGTCGGGAATTGTTTCTTTAATCAATCAGCATGGTACGAGAGGACAAAGCAGAAAAAAAAGGAAATATGGAAAATAGATGTTAAAAATGCAGAAATAATAACAAATCAAAGGAACATACAGGAAAAGTGCATGCTGCAAACCGAGATTGTCTGAACTACAAGCGCCTTGTGAAAAGGACATCAACTGAACATGTGAAATAATGAAAAAGCATTGAACATCAACACAAAGAGACGAATCAAGTCAAGCACACCACACCACGAATAGCTAATAATTCAGTAGCGGATGATACATGGTTATGGAATCTGTGGTACTTTCGATAGATGGGGTACCCATGTTCCAGGTATGTGATTAGGAAAACTATAAATCTATCTCTTTTAATAGCCGAGGAAACAGAGCTAGACACTAAAGTTTCTAAGCAAGCATTTTCCTAAATATGATTGAGCAAACAAGCATAACTCTGTCTGTGGCCCCCTCATCTTTAGCATGGTATGGGACGAAGTTAAGATTTAATATAACTAAATGTAAACTACTATTCCAGCATGGAGGAACAAAAGAATTATTCATGAATAAGGGCGACAAATAATGTCAATTGAATCAGCATGCTTTTTGGGAACTGAGCCATGTAGCAAAAAAAAAAAAATGAAGAGCAATTAGTGAGCAGACCATGTCTCATATGACAATAGAGGGTAGTTTCCTACCAGGATGAATCAGGCTGTGAGGTTGTCTGCACATAGAACAGTTACAGTAACCAGAGCACCGAACTTACAACGCAAAATTTATAACAGTCTTAACACCTCAAGCCGAGACAAAGCAATGTAGGCTAACACTTTGGTACTAATTGCTAAAGAAATGACACACCACTAAAAGCTGACAGCTGCAACATACCTGAAATCATTTCAATGCAATGAAGCTGAGTTAAAAAACCTCCTGGCATCCTCAAACCTGTAGAACATGCACACACAAACTGGAGCATCAATTTAGCACCTAAGGAAATAAATCTGTCAGAGATTTTTAACAACATAAACATAGCTGCGGCAAGAGGTATGTTTCTGTGTTCCATCTAATGAAATTGATGCTACATCGATATTTGGCTAGCTGAAGGCAATCTTAGACATTTACATAAGAGTAATAAAAAATAATACACAAAGGTACAGGTAATCATTCCTTAAATCTCATTGAATAACATGTGAGAATTTGTTTTCATTATGTCAATAACCTAATGAGGATCCATGATATATTCTGTAAATATAATCATAATTACTGAGATGCACATCAAAGAGTTTCTAGAAATCAGGAAATTGCATTTATATATGTTGTTATGCCAGTCACTGGGTCCACTAGCTCCATCTAGATGTAAACAAACATCAGTGCACCCTTCCACCTCAATCATTTTCATAATCCATCAATCGAACAGAAGAGATATTCCAAACCATAGATATTTCATGCTTGAATTAGTGCCCACAATTTATACAAATTCTCTTTCTTTTTATGCAACATTTGTAATGGACATCTATAAGATGAGAGCAAGAGGTAACTGATTAGGCTCATTAGAATATGTTTCCTGCCTCATTTTGGCACACAGAGAAACATGTTTTTTACAAAGGTAGGAAAAACATAGTTTATGTATCAAAGATGAGGATAAATGTACATGTTTGGGAAAAAGGGGAGCTAAGCAATCTTTGGGCACTGTGGTTGAATCTCCCGGCCATATGACAGGTTTTAGGACTCCACAGGCCAAACCCGAAGCTAAACCTGAGCTCATCACCCAGATGGATCACAAACTGCTCATAAATATTCAACAGGTGCTCAGCAATATGCTCATTCAAAGTTATTCCGCCATCATTGGTAAAAGAATAAGACACCAGGTAAAACAATGCCTCGTAAGAAAGGTCTGAAGTGAACCAACACAAACATGTGCCATGATGTAAACAGGATTTAGAGATGTTGAACCTGGCTCATGATGTAAACAGGACGAGGCTCTATCACATCTGCTTCTCCGTGACCCATGCCTATTGAAAATCATACAGCCATCCAAGTGGATCAAATAACGGACTGAGGCACAGCAGCATGCAGATGATTCAGACCTGTAACTCAAGTAGCAGATGTACTTAATCTTGTTTAATAAATAATGCCATAAAAGATAAAGAATCAGCTAAGCTACGACGATGCAATGAAATAGTCCTTGTCGAACTACAATCCAACATGAAGAAACAGCTACTGGCGATATATTAACTAAACAAAATCATCAATCCGAGGGTGCCACGAAGTTGTTGAACCACGGGTGCTCAAGCGCTTTCGCCGCGGTCAGCCTCTTCTCCGGGCAGAAGGCCAGCAGGCCTGCGAGCAGATCACGCCCATCCTCCGACAGCTTTGCCAAGCACTCTGGGTCGAGCTTTCCTGCAGCAGAGGTCATCCTATTCCTATCTCGCAACTCAGACATTTCGGTAGCCATCTCGTACTCGCTCTCTGACTGGAACAGAGTTTCACCGCTTAGAAGCTCCGCCATAACGCACCCTAGCGCCCACATATCAACGGCTGTGCCGTAGCACCAATTGCCGTCGAGCAGCTCCGGCGAGTTGTACTCCAGCGTCCCGACGGGGTAGGCCGCATGCGGCTTCCCATCGGGCTTCTGCCGCGTCGCGGACCCAAAGTCGCACACTTTGAGCTCGCCCGAAGGGCAGACAAGAACGTTCTCCGATTTGATGTCGCGATGGATAAAGCCAAGATCGTGTACCTTCTTCGCAGCGCAGATAAGCTGCCTCATCATCCCGCGGATCGTGTCCTCCGACTTGGTCTCCCAGATGGAGTCGCGGAGGCTGGACCCGCCCTCGACCAACTCCAGGACGAGATGCACGTCCCCGGTCTTGCGGTCGGCGGCGACGCCGTGGATCCCGATGATCGACGGGTGGCCGCGGCACGCGCGGAGGCAGCCGGCCTCCATGGCGAGCGCGCGGCGGTCGGGAGGCCCGTGGCCGTCGGGCCCATCGCCGCGGATCCACTTGAGCGCGACCTCCTTGCCGCTGCGGCGGTCGCGCGCCCTGCTCACGACGCCCTCGGCGCCCTCTCCGAGCACCTCAAACACCTCGAACTCGTCGATGCTCCTGAAACCCTTGTACCGCGGTCGCTTGTTCGCGTCAGCGGCGCGCGGTTCTTGGTCCGGCGCCGGACGCTTGCGGGCCACCGCCGCCGCAGACATGCTGAACTCAAGATCGAAACGCGAGTGGAAAGCAGAACTCGAGATCGAAACGCGGGCGTAGAGCAGGGAGAGAGCGAATCTGAACTCGAGATTGGAGAGGCAGTGGGGATTTGGACGCGAGGAGGCGCGATCGAAAGATGGGTGGAGAGCACCGAGAGAGCGAATTGCGAATCGGGATGGAAAGAAGCGATTGGGAGAAACCAAATGAACTATATATTGATGAAGGGGAGGGAAGAGAATCCGACAGCTGCGAAGGCGGTGGCCGGCGGCGTCGATCTAACGCAGTTACGCTAACTACTCCGACTCGAATTCAATTTTAGGTTTGAGTAGGCCTCGCGTTTTCCCGGGCGCGCGAAATTACAACGGCTCGAGTGCTCAGGGTTTGGGCTTTTGGCGTCTGAGATGATCCAGCCAGAGTGCAGATGAGGAGGCTTTGCTGACCTCAGCAACCCATTTTACTGACATCAGCACAGATTTTCCTGACGAACAAAAACATTAAAAATAATATTTGTTCCTGTTGGCATATAAATTGCTACGATGGACAAAACTAAAAATACATTAGCAGGCACCAAAAAAAATAACAACTAAAAGTTTGGCTTCAAGGTTTGCCTTGTAACTAGCTTCTGCAACAACACCTCTTGCTCTTCTAATTTGAATTCATCTATGGTAGCCCTAGCCAGGCCTACCGGGCGATGACAAAAACGGCCGGGCGGAGTCCACGCGAGGCAACCCGCCACGGCCGCGCGACCGACGAGTGCGCGGGCTACGATAAGCTAAAGGCAAGCAAGGGCCTTTCCTTCCTTTCGAGGGCGTGGCGGCGCTGTGGCAGGGCGGTCGGCCATGGCGAGCGCGCGCGCTGGTGTGGGGGTCATGCCTCGCGTGACTCGTCGGGGCACAGCTGGCCTGTCGGGGCAGTTGGCGGCAGGGGCACGCGGGGTGGCTGGCCGAGTCGGTCCGGTCGGTGTGTGCGGGCGCTGGCGTGGGTGCGGGCACGACGCTGGCGGCGCGGCTTCTTGCCGAAAGGAGAAACGGGGGTCATGACAGGCGGGGTCCGCCTGTCACTAGCTCAGCAACAACATCGGGGCGGCGGCTAGCTGTGCTGGGCCGACTGGCTTGCTCGCGCGCGGGGGGCGTTTCTGGGCTGGGTTGGCCTGCTCGGACTCCTAGCTCGGATTGTTTCCGAGCGTTTGCCTCTTCGCATGGTCCGTTCAAGGAATGCGATGTGCCTCGCCGCCCACGGAGTCGATGGATTCCGGTGATCTCGAGAAGGACGCGATCTTCGGGCCTGTATGTAGTTGTAGGTCCGGTTGTACACGGGTGGCATGTGTGTGGTGTGCGTGTGTAGAGTGGGCGTGCGTGTGTATGAGCAGATACTACAACTGCATCCGGATGAGAGGCAACTTAAAAAAAAAACCATAGGGTCATAAAATATGTTCTCCTCTTAATAGTTCGGTTATCGATCCTAAATCACTCACACCCTCTATGGTGTCTTGAGTGCAAAACAAAATGGCCCTATGGTTGTACCTTTGCATTGAGCCTATTTTATTTTTCTTTTTCTTGTTTCCTGATCATCTTTTGGATCATCTCTATGGATCCACCATGACCACCATGCTTCATCACTTGGCTAGGATTCATCTCATACTATATCACACTTAAGCATAGAGATTAGTGTTAAGGTTTCATCAATTAGCCAAAACCAAACTAGAGATCTTCAATCTCCCCTTTTTGATAATTGATGACAACCCTTATAAAGATTTTATGATAAAGAATTTTGAATATGTCATGTTTGTCCAAGCATTTTGTTTATAATTATAGGATTGGACAATCATCACAAATTCGGTTTTGGTAGCATTGGCTCCCCTACATAAGCTGACCTGTTTGGTGCCGTTGTTATTTAGTGATTGCACTAAGCAATGTCAACAAACGGGCATTCAAAGAAGAGGTGTTGCGCCGTCATCTCTAGGCTCCTTTCACATAAAGCACAAAAGTAGTTGTTTTCCCATCCTCTTGCTTGCAATCGTGCAGCTGTCCACAATCTATTTTGGAGCAGTAGCCATAAAAAGAATTTGCATTTTAGTGGCACCTATGCTTTCCAAATCAGATTCTGGAAGTTGGAGAGAGTATGGCCGGCAAACTGAATTGCATACACACTGATCTGGCTGGATACGCACCTGAGCTTTCGAGAGTCCAGATGATTGAATCCTCCCTTGTATCATCAAGGTTTATACCTACAGCCTCAATCGCTCTCCGCAGCCTGAAAAAATCGTTCATGAGGTCGTTGTTCAGGTTATGGGCAATATCTTTTGATCCATCTATCATTTTCGATTTCTTCCCTCACAGTTCTGTTCTTTCTCCTATTGTGCATGTACAAGAGAGGGCATAAACTCGAAGGTGGTCAGCCATCTATCCAGCTTGAGTTCCAGAAAGAAGCTTTGTTTCCATTCCTAATTGTGACCACCGTGGCGGCGTTGAAAAGTGCCATGTCGTCAAGATCGATCGGGAGGCATGAATCGTTCCATGGCCGATCAGGACTGACCCATTAAAATTTTGCTATATAAATATATAGATATAATAATGTGTCATTTACTACCAGAATATAAGTTTAGGGCTTGTTCAGTTTTCGGGAACCGAGGCTGGGAACTAATCTAGTCAGAGGATTGCGTGTTCAATTTGTATAAGTTCCCTATATCCGAATTGTTCCTACCTCTGTTCCAGGCCAAACAAACAAGCCCTTAGGTTGGGAGAGGGAGAGGGAGAGAGGCGCGCAGGGATATAGAGAAAAGGGAGGGAATAAACCTTTGATTACATGTTGTTAGTATTTGTGGTTCTAGCGAGACTTAACTCTTAAGCAACCTCGAAGAACCATATAAGATTTGGATTCTCCTTTCATAACAAACTCTAACTCTAACCAATTCTTTCCCAAATCTACTTAAACTTGGTAAAATAAGAGCATCTCTAACAGTTCCCCATCCCAGATTTCCATTCTTATTTTTCTGGCAAAAAAAGAAAAAACCTTTCTCCAACAGTTCCCCATCCCAGGTTGCCATTTATCCCAAGCTCGAAAAAAAAGAGCCTCTCTACAAGATATATATGCTGCCAGATTCATTATCCACAAGATCCGTCCGTATTAGAAGAGGTGGAAGGACTTAAACATAATTTTGTTTCTATCTCAGGTTCCTGATGTAAGTTTTCAAGAGGTGGAAGAGTATAAACATAATTTTGTTTTTCTCTCAGGGTTCCTGATGTAAGTTAGATCTGAGTTTGGCAAATGAATTATGCCAAACTGTTGGAGATGCTTTTTTTACTTGACATATCTTTTTAGAGGTTGGCATAACTCAAGATTTGCCAAGTAAAATTTGGCAAACTCTTGGAGATGCTCTAACTTGACGACGGGCGGGGGCTAGCGGCGGCGGACGCTAGTGCTACAATACAGTGGGTATTATTCACACGCGCCCGCTACCCTAGGACGTGATGCGATGCCCATCTGGCGCGCCTCTTCAGGCCCGTGTTGGCCCATTTTCTCTGCCGAGGTTCACGGCCCACGTTGACGTGTGATGGTAACTCCCTCCTTCTCCGCTCGCACGTCCTCGTGCAGAAATACGACATGGGGCCTGCTGCTCCAAGGTGCCTCCTTAATTTGGATAGGGAGTTGCTTCATGTTGTCGTCGACTGGTCCGTTGTTGACATCGCTGGCGATGATCACGAAGCAATAGTGGCGGACGGTGAAGTACCCGAAGATGTTGTCAGTGTAGTCGCCCGGTGCATCATTGCATGATGCAGCAAGGAGAGGTCGTGGGACAGCTGCTTCGAATTTGACATGGACCATCTGTCGAGGTGGACAAGGTAGGTAGGTAGCCGGTGCCAGACCGTGAGGCGAAGCGTGTTGGTGACCATCTGTCGAGGTGGACAAGGTAGGGGGCGTATTAGCGTCCGCCCTGGTCGGATAGGTGCGCTCGTCCGACCTGGATCATCTGTTGTTGGGCCTTTTTATTCTTTGTGGTCCAATTTTTTTTTTTTGTAGACTGTTTCTTTCTTCTTTTTTTTTACATTGACTGTTTCTTTCATTCAGTTTGTGGAGAACGTAACAAATACTTATCATTCGGTAGATAGTTTTCGTTTGCCGGAAATTCAATTTTTTTAGCTGCTATGAATTCACAGTTGACACTATTTTGGCCAGGCAATTCAAAAACTTTATAAAAAATTTCATAAAAAATGCTTTGCTAGTTCTCATATCTGTCGTGCTCATATACCACGGTCACAGTAATCGACTGGCTAATGTGTGCAACGATGGCCTAGCTCAAGGCATAATGACACGGTGTTTATACTGGTTCGGGGCTAATCGTCGCACCCTGGTCCAGTGTTTTGCACTATCCGAGCTCAAGTGCTCGTATCGGGGCGAATACAAGCGGGCGAGAGAGGGAGATGAGCTCCCAGGTCTCTGTGAGAGTGTGTGATCGAGTGTGTTTTAGCTGATGGCTTCGTGTGCTTGAGAGCTTGCCTTCTTCCAATGGCCAAGCCTCCCCTTTTATAGTCGCAAGGGGGGCGTACAGGTGGCTATTAGGCGAGGGACTTAGGGAGAGAAGGAATACAAATTCGAGGGGTGAAGAGGAAATGTCGCCGATCCGTCGGGCACGCCGACCGCCCGGCGCGCGCCGCCGCCGCCCGCGCCGCAGCCTATCCGCCGGCCGGGTAGACTCAGAGGGGCGGCTCCATATCCCGAGGTCCCGTGACGCCGACCGCCGAGCTCGGAGCTCGGTGGTCGGCGCGGCGAGACACCGAGCTCGCGTTCGCGCCGCCTCGCCGCCTATATGTCTTGTCAAAGCGTCAAGCACGCGCCCGCTGTCCGCGCCAGGTTCGCGTGGCGCCGCCGCCGGCGTAAATGCTCGTGCTTGGTGTCGCAGAAAATGTGTGGACAGAGAGAGCTCGGCGGGAGCTCGGCGGCCGTCATCGAGGTCATCCTTGTCTTGTAGTGCTTGTCCAGAGTGCTTTCGGCGCGGTATGGCGTGACCTGACAAGCCATACCGCGCTGCCTTCGGGATCTCGCTTCTCCCCCGCGATATCTTGCCATAGGTTGCGGCGCCGACAAGTAGCCGCGGCCTCGCCGATCAACGCAGCCCCGAGCCCGTTGTTGGTTGGGAATCAGGCTACCCGGGAGCTCGCTCGAGACGGAAGGGAGCTTCGGCGATCGAGCTCAAGCTCGGGCTGTTCTTCAGGCCGGAGAACTCGTCCCGAGGGAGCCTCGCTCGAGGCGGAGAATGGGCGCCGGGCCGAGCTCGAGCTCGTGCCCGAGGAGGCTCGTCCCGGGGAGCCTCGCTCGAGGCGGAGGGGCTCCCATCGGTCGAGCTCGAGTTCAATCGAGGCGAAGGGCCAGCCTTGATTGTTTATTCATGGATTGGGCTTATCCCGTGATGGGCCTTTGTTTCAAATTAGGCCTTGATAATGACAAATGAAATATCTCGTGTCCCACAGTAGCCCCCGAGCGCGTGGAGGGGAGTGATTCTCCTACGGGCGCTCATTGACTTCATCCGAGCTGGGATGAGGGACCAGATTTCTAGGCGGGGTGCGCGCGAGCGCACCCGCGGGTGTAGCCCCCGAGGCTCCACGAGGACAAGGAGTCCTCGCGGAGGCTTGTTGCATTTTGTGTTTCTTCGTTCGCCCCCACGCTTTCGTTCGTTGCGCTGGAGGGGTGAGCTCGAACTCGGCTTTACCTCGAGGGCCGAAGTCGAGTGCTCGGTGAGCTTTATAGCGGATAACTTGAGTGAGGCCCGAGCTCGTTTTCGCAACAAGCTCGTTCGTCTAGTCAGCTCGTGGACCGACCTCATGTTCCAGTGGTTCGACCTCTACGGTTCCCGAGACCTCATGAGGGGCTTGGGGGCTCGCCGCCTCCTCGCCGTGGAGGATAACCTAAGGTCGTTTTCTTACCATTGGCGACTCAAGCGCACTGGGAGAGGAGCCCCCCGAGCTCTCACGGGTGCTCGGGGCGTGGGCCGTCGATGCCATTCCTCCGCCGTGCTCCTCGCCGGGTTGTCTCCCCGGCGGTCCTCGTGCTCGCGAGAGCCGACCTTCGAACCTGGAGCTCGTGGTCGATGTGAGCTCGTGGCCATAGGATAGTCGTCAGGAATACGACCGTTGGCGACGAGCTCCGCTAATTTTCACCTGCAGTAAAAAGAGCCGTTGGGGAAAAGTTACCGTTACCTTCGCCGGGAAGTAACCGTTGCCGTTTTTACAGCGTTTATCCGTTGCTTGCCACGTGGAGGACGCGTGGAGGTTTCTGGAGGGGCCGTTAGCGCATGGTGGGCCTCGTCGGCCCGATCGTCTTGACGGATCCGCCCCGAGCTCCTCCTATAAATAGGAGGGAGCGGAGGACTGAGCCAGTTTCCCTTTCTTCCATCCGCCGCCAGAATTCACCACCGCTTTCGCGCCTTAGATCTAATCCACCGCTTCTTGCTGCCGTTCGTCGGAGAGCGAGAGGGAGTCGTCAGAGTTCCGTCGGAGGCCATTGCCAGAAGCGGAGAGGGAGCCATGGGTTCATGGGCGCCGACGAGGGCGACTAAGGAGATGCTCGAGGAGCGGGCGGCGCACGGCGGACTCCCGCCGTTGATCGACGCGGTCGAGTGGATCGTGCCCCCTCCGACGGACGCCACGCCTCATCCACCGTGACGGCTACATCGTCTCCTTCGCCTTCATGAGAGGGGGGCTCGGCATTCCCTCCACCGACTTCTTCCGAAGTCTTCTTTCAGATCGGGCGTCGAGCTCCAGCACCTGAACCCGAACGGGATCCTCCACCTCGCCGCCTTCACCACCTTCTGCGAGGGGTGGCTGGGGATCGAGGCGAACTGGGAGCTCTTCCGGTTCTTCTTCCACGCCAAGATCCTGCACAGCTCCGACGGGTGGAAGGCGCCCATCCCGATAGGCTGCGTCACAATCCAGCCACGGCCCGGGGTGAAGTCGAAGTTTCCCAAGCCTCTCACTCCCACATCCAATACCGGGTGGCGTGATGAATGGTTCTACCTCAAGAATGACGACGCCTTCCCGCTGCCGCGCTTCACGGGCCGCGTGTTCCCGACGTCGGACGAGCTGTGGAGGGAGGGTCCCCATGACCACCAGCTGCCCTGTATCCGGGAGGTGGCCAGGAAGATCGAGCTTCTTAGCGACGCCGGGCTCACGGAGGCCCTCTTCGTCGCCTGGGCGCTAGGACATGGCGTCGTCCCCCTGAGGCGGAGGGTCCTCCAGATCTGGGAGATGACGGAGGAGAAATGTCCCTTCGAGGGCACGGTTACGGCGCCGCCCCTTCGCAAGGACGACGCCGAGTGGTGGGTTCGGAGGGTGACCGAAACCTTTCAAGATCCCGGACGAGCCCAAATGATCCCGGCCGCGCTGCCTTTGCCGACGACGAGGGCTATGGTGAGATTGATTTCTTTTTCCACACTTAGCGCCATGGCTTGTGTATCGTCGTCTCTCCTTACTTTGTGGCGTGCAGGTCGGTGCGGTGGATCTCCCACCATCTCGCCCTCCGATGAGGACCGCCCCCCCGCCCTGGCGTTGTTCCCGGCCGCTCCCGCCGCAGGCACCGAGTCCCCGGGGACACCGGCCCAGGAGACCGATGAGACGCCATCCGAGCATCCGGGGCTCAAGGAGGCGGCGGCTCGCACTTCGGCCGGCGAGGAGACGGCAGGGACCTCGGTGGACTAGGGGACGTCGTCGTCCTGGATCGCGCCGTTGGACGCCGCAACCTCGACCATTCGGACGCGATCCTGGGCGCGGCCGCCCCGCTCTTCGTAGCCGCCGTCGAGGAAGAGGGGGTTGCCGAGCTCGGAACCGGTGGAGAGGAAGAGGAGGATGGCCGACACGTAAGTGCTTGAGCTCGGTTCTTCGTTGTTTGTTTGTCGTCGTGGTTCTTTTACTCTAGTCGTGAGCTCCGCTCTTTATTCTTACCAAGAAGGCCAAACCGGCCGGGCTCCCGAATCCCTCCAAGCCCCCGAGGACGACGAAGAGCACAAGCTCGGGCGATCCAAGCTCTTCCCCGCCTCCGAAGCGGCTTCGTCGGCGGACGTTCCGCCATCCTCCTCCCTCCTAGGAGGGGGTGGAGAGCGGATCGGCCGGAGCGCTGCCGGCCCGCCCCCGAGCACCGCCCCCGTGACGCAGCGCCGCCACGGTGTTGAGCTCGATCGCTGGGTCGAGTCCTTGGCGCCGGGCGTCCGCACCGATCGCGCCCGAAGCTCCCGAAAGTCAGCGATGGCCACGGAGCGGACGATGATCGCCCTCGACTCTCCGGAGAGGACGGAGGAACGTGATCCTCCCGCGCCCAAGTCTAGCCCCGCCGTAGGGGCCGCGGATCCGATTGGGGACGAGACGGTCGTGGACGCCCTGAGCCCGCTGGGCGAGGCCGACGCCGCTCACCGCTGTCGGGCACGCGCGGCGCGGCATCGAGCTCGTGGCTCGCGCGCGAGCTCGAGGTCGAGAACGCCGCCGCGACACGACGGCCGCCGCCCGGCGACTTTGGTGACGTGCCGACGACCATGGGAGCATCGCAGCGCCCCCGGCGACGCGCCATCGACCATGGAGGCGTCTCCTTCGACGAGGCGCCCGCGGCCCTCGTGGCGAGGGGCCAGGAGCGCCCAGAGTCCTGCCTTGCCGTGGCAAAGGGTCGGGGAGCCGGTGCTGCAGATGATGGCGGCCGAGGAGGTGGCGCCAGCGCCCGAAGAGACGGCGCCGGAGTGTCTCCACCTAGTTGTTCGGGTAAGGACCGCATTCGCGCCTTTGCCTTGGCGAACGTGCAGTCGTGGCGCTGACCTCTTCTTCCGTAGGACCTGAGAGCTGCTGTCGTGGGGTATAACCAGGCGGCGGCGGCCGGCCTTAAGCTCGAGGGACTCATGGCGCAGCTCGATCTGACCTGGTCCCGAGTGAGCGGGGGCCTCGGCCAAATGTTCACTTCTCACCGCGACATCAGGGGACGGCTAGACGACGTCGCCGCTCACATTCGCGAGGCTGAAGAGCGCGTTGCCCGCAAGGTCCGCGAGAAGGTCGCCGCCGAGTAGTGTCAGGCCGAGGCGGCAAAGCACCCGTTAGGAGGAGGAGGTCGATCTCGCACCGCCGCCAAAGAACATGCGAAAATGCGAGGAGGAAGCTCGCCGGCCTCCGCAAGATGCTGGAGGACAAGGAGCTGGAGAGGTCGGCGCTTGAGCAGCGGACCAAGCGGCTCGAGGAAGACCGGGATACCGCCGCGAGGAAGCTCCAGGAGCACAACCGCGAGCTCGAAAGTAAGTGCCATTCGAGCTCGTTCTTTTCTTTGTCTCTGGGTAGAGAGCTGATAGATTTAGCCGGCGGGACCTTTAGCTTATGACCACGAGATCACCGAGCTGTCGGTGCTATTCCAAGCTTCGGAGGCGGAGAGGCATCGGTTCGATGCCGAAAACCAATCTTTCTGGGAGAATCAAGAAGAGCTCTATGGAGTCCTGATGTGTAAGCTGGTGTATTTTGCTTTTTCTTGTTCATACTTCGAGACTTACGCTCTGGATCGTTTGTCTCTTTTACAGCTGAGAAGGAGAAGTCGTCGGGGTTGGCTCGGAGCCTCAAGGAAAAAGAGAGCTCCCTGTCCTCCGCCGAGGCCACCCTGACGCACACGCAGCTCACGCTGCAGCCAGGAAGAGAGGGGAGCCGCAAAGAAAGGACGTGTGACCTCATGGCTGCGCAGGCCGAGCTCCAACGGAAGAGCGAGGCGCTCCAAACCAAGGAGACCGAGGTCGCCGACTTCAGCGACCGGGCGATCAAGGCCGAGGAAGCTGTCCGGGAGTCGGCGTGAGCGTACGGACCTCGTTCGACGTTGAGACGACCGCGACGCCCCCGGTGTTGAAGAGCCGGGGAACCCGGCAACCCGGTGCTCCGCGGTGCGCACGCACGTGGTGAGGGACAACGCTCGTCGCGCTGTTCACAAGGCGGTCAGCGTGGTCCTCGCCCACTACCCCAAGATCGACACTAAGGTGGTGGGCAAAGGCTGGCCGCAAGTGGATACCGAGGCGGACCTCGACCGGGTGGCCGCCAAAGCGGAGGCCGACGCCGCAGAAGATGGCGAAGAAGCTTTCCAAGCTCGCAGCGAAAGAGCTCGACGTCTTTGAGCCCACGGCTGGCGAGGAGGAGGAGTCATCCGACGAGGATTCATCTGCGCAGGAGTAGAATAGATCGAGGCGAGGCCTCCTTTTGTTGAACAAAGTCCCCGAGGTCGGGGCAAAATGTATATATAACAACTTGTTCGTTTTACGCTATGAATAAGAAGGTCGTTCTCTTTTTTCCTTTGCCTGTGTTCCTAGTCGATTGTTTGACTTTGAATTCGTACCTCGAGGGGAAAGAGTAGCGGGCCCTTTCTCGTTGGCCGCGGAGGCGCTAGAGGTCGGCGGGCAGTCGCGCTACGCCTTGTGGAGGCGGTTTTGTAGTCTTTCAATCGATAGATCGTGCAGACTTAGGAGCAAGAGGAGCGAGTGAGAGGTCGAGCTCGACCGGCGTGACTTAGCCAAATGTAGAGCTCGTGGTCGAGGTGTTTTTGCGAGAAAAAGAGTTTGTGAAACGTGGGGTGCGCCCGTCCTCAGAGCCCCCGAGCAAGGGCGGGCCTCGCTGAAGGCAAAGGGCGGCCGTTGCTCCACAGCCGAGAAAAGAGAGAGAGAGTTCGAATGCTTGCACAAATTTTGCATCGAAGTGTGCCTTTTTATGCAAACTTCATGAAAGCGATTTTACAAGATACATCTAAGGGTAGAAGCGACGTAGCTGTTCGATGTTCCAAGCATTGGTGAGCTCGCGGCCGCTGGAGTCCTTGATCTTGTACGAGCCCGGTCGTAGAACTCGGGCGATGGTGAATGGTCCTTCTCATGGCGCCGAGAGCTTGTGCTTTTCCTTCGTGCTCTGTACTCGTCGTAGAACTTGATCGCCGACGTTGAAGGCTCATCCTCGTACGTGACGGTCGTGGTAGCGGCGCATCGACTGCTGGTACTTGGCTGAGTGTGTGAGAACGACCTCGCGAGCTTCTTCGAGCCGATCCATGGCGTCGTCGAGTGAAGCCTGGTTACCGGCGTCGTTGTACGCGCGAACTCGCGGTGCGCCGTAGTCGCGGTCGGTGGGGAAGCACGCGACCGAGCCGAAGACGAGGAAGAATGGCGTGCGCCCCGCGGGCCCCGCTTGGCGTAGTCCCGAGGCTCCATACGACGGCGGGGAGCTCGGCGAGCCACCGACCACCGAACTTCTCGAGCCGTTTGAAGATGCACGGCTTCAATCCCCGCAAAATCATCCCGTTGGCCCGCTCGACCTGCCCGTTAGTCCTAGGGTGGCTGACCGCCGCCCAGTCCACGCGGATGCCGTAGTCGTCACACCAGTCGAGGAAGATCTGCCCGGTGAAGTTGGTCCCATTGTCGGTGATGATTAAGTTCGGGACGCCGAAGCGGTGGACAATGCCGGTGAAGAACTTGACCATCTCTTGTGACCTCGTGCGCGAGATGGGCATGACCTTGATCCACTTGGTGAACTTGTCGATGGCGACGAGGAGGTGCGTGAAGCCCCCGGGCGACCTCGTGAATGGACCGACCATGTCGAGCCCCCAGACCGCGAAGGGCCAAGTGATGGGGATCGTCTGGAGGGCCTGGGCGGGGAGGTGCATCTGCTTGGCGAAGAACTGGCACCCCTCGCAACGGCGCACGACCTGGTTGGCGTCGGCGACAGCCGTCGGCCAGTAGAAACCTTGGTGGAAGGCTTTGCCCACCAGAGCTCGAGGGGCTGTGTGGTGTCCGCATTCCCCGGCGTGTATCTGCTTTATGAGCTCGTGCCCCTCCTCAAAGGTGATGCAAATGGCGAAGAGAATTCGGACGCGCCGCCCAGACAGCCGTGCTTGATGACGACGTAGGACTTGGCTCGGCGTGCGATGCGCCTAGCCTCTTCTTTCACGACGGGGAGCTTGCCGTCCCTCAGCCATCCCAGGATGGGGATCCGCCAGTCGGGTCTTGGGGCTTCCGACTCCGGGATCACAAGGACCTCGGCGCCGACGAGGTCGACCTCCATCGGTGAGCTCGAGCTCGATGAGGTTTCGACTTTGTTGGGAAACGGCACGAACGGCACCTTGGTCGAGTCCGCGCGTGGGTTCGAGCCCTCGCCCTCAAGCCGAATCGAAGGAACATACTGATCATGGGCGAACACACCGGGGGACCTGTAGGCTCGGTCGGGGCGAGCTTGGCGAGGACGTCGACGTCGCCGTTGTACTGGCGGCGGATGTGCTTGAACTCGAGGCCGTCGGCGTGCTCCTCGAGCTCGTGCACCTTGCCGAGTAGGGGATCATCCTCGAGCCGACACGGTCGCCGCCTCCTTCGTGGGTCCGATCGGCGACGAGCTTGAGTCTCCCCGACCTCGAGTCCGCTTGATGCCGAGCTCGGGTGGCGAGGCGGAGCCCGCTTACCAGGGCCTCGTGATTCGCGACGTTGTTTGAAGCGTAAAGTGGAGGCGGATCGAAACCTCATGCGCGCGTTAGCGGCGAGACGAAGACCAGTCCAGCCCCGCGCCATACCTCTTCACGGAGCCGTCGGGCGGAGGGTCCAAAGATTCGCCGTCCAGCCTTGGGCGGCAAATACTGCCTCGGTCCACTCGGCAACAAAGTCGGGAGCACCGGGATTTGATGGCATCCCTTGGGGCGTACGAGATGTCCGACCCCATGAGCTCGATGCCCCACTTGGCGATGCGACCCGTGGCCTCGGGGCTGCGGATGACCTCACCGAAAGTGAAAACTTGAGACGACGGTGATCGGATGCGTGTCGGCGTAGTGGCGCAACTTGCGACGCCGCGTGATCGCCAAGGCGTGGGACGAGCTTCGGAGCCGCGGGTACCGTGTCTTGGTGTCGGAGAGGACCTCGCTGATGAAGTAGACTGGACGCTGTACCCGGAGCGCGTGTCCTTCTTCCTCGTGCTCAACCACGAGCACCGTGCTGACGACCTGCGAGGTGGCCGAGATGTAGAGTAACATTGGCTCGTTTGGCTTGGGCGGGGTGAGCACGGGTGGGTTTGTCGGAGCTCTTTTTAGTGAGTCGAGTGCGGCTTGTGCCTCGTTGGTCCAGGCGAAGCGCTCTGACTTCTTCAGGAGCTTGTATAGAGGGAGGCTTGTTGACATTTCTTAGCGCAATCAAAGGAAACAGTATAAAACCCATCCCCAATAACGCTTAAATGCGCCTCGCCGACATTCCCAAGTAAAACCACCATGTCGGTGATCCGAAAGGGATTGTCAACGGATAGATCTTGCCATCTTAGATATTTCATCCGCAAGCGCACGGATCTATCATTGTAGCATTTCACCCTAAGTATTCAGGGTATCGTTATTTATATTTTCCCAAAGGAAGGCATGTGATTAATAAGCTAGCATGGCATCCGAATAGAGGAATATGTGTTTGCTTAGACCAAATTGTTCATAAACAGGGGGTAAGCAATAATGGTTTATGGATAGTGTGACACACACTTAAGAATACACCAAAGAAAAAGGATAAAGAAAATAGATAAAGAATAAATAAATAATCTAATGGAGTAATTCTAATGTATCTAGTCATGGCCATACAAATCAATAGTTAGGATCATATGCAAACCGATTTAATCATGGTTAGGTCTAGGATAACAGGGAGACTCCCTGGATACCATACGGCCCGATAGGAAGCATTTACGAACTCCTACAGACACACGAACGTGGGGGATTTCAAGGGACGGTCAAGGCTTGTCACGACCAAGCCGCCTACCCCCTCAACCGTGGCGTGCACTCATATCCGCAGGTGTCGTAATACCCGGCACCATGCCCGCATATTAGAGCACTACTCTTGTCCCCCAGATCCCCACTCGTCGAATGGACGGACTAGAACAAGAGCAAACCCGAAGGAACAACGGACCGTTATCCCACCTCTAATCAAGTTAGGCATACGATGATCGATGATGAACTGAGATGAACATGTCAAGATTATGATATGTAAACTATATGCTAGTTCATATACCAACACAAGAACATGAACAAGACTATACTCTAGTTCATAAGTTAGGCCAAGAACATAGATATAAGACTTGTAAATAGAAGAATGCTCCATAAAGAAGATGTATTACCAAAGCACTTTCTTCTAGGAGACAAGCCCTCCTTGTAGCTCTTCTACTCCAAGTGCTAACCAAGAACTAAGAAGAAGAAGAAAGTAGAAGAAGAAAGAAGAAGTAGAAGAAGAGAGAGAGGTAGAGGTGGTAGAGAGAGAGAGATTGCCGGTTTTGTTTGGACTCCAAGTGGTGTGTGTTGAGAGAGGGAGAGAGGGGGCCTACTTATACACTTGGAGGAGGGGCCTAAGTGCTAAATTACACCAAAACCGACTGGTAAACCTTCCTATTCTCGAGCAAACCGACCATCCCACGGTGGGAATCCCCATTTGGCGGTGCACGAACCGCCTCCCCGAGGTTGGGCGAAACCGCCTCGGGGAGGGTGCGGCCGCACTGTGAGGTGCCGCGCACCCCCCCGGGCTCGGCCTTGGCCCGGCCTCGGTGGGGTGTCTTCCTTCGTCTTGAAAAGTTATTTTGATGTTTTGGGTCGATTTGCTCCCGGGCTTGTGTTTTGCAATAATGTGCTTTCCTGGATGGCGTACTTTGGTCGATTTTCCACTTGCTTTTATTATAAATCTGCAAAATAAAATACTAGACACTACAAGTGGAATTTTATTAGTGATAAATGCATATGAGTATAAAAGGTATAGTTTTACTCCCTTTATGGTAGTAAGTTGACGGGAAAAATATGTCGTTAGTGACCGTCAACAAACTCCCTAAGCTTACCCTTTGCGCGTCCTCGAGCAAAAGAGATAAGTACTTGATTGTTGATCGAGTTGCTACTATGCCGATTACGTTTTACAAGTGCCGGGGTTATAATAAGATTTTCTAATAGAGTTTGAATAAAATGGCACATCTTTTTCCCACCCTTTATTACCTTTCATCGTAGCGGGGCTTTCTAGCTTTTCTCAAAGTCTTGGCGGTTGCCGATAGAACGGTTATAACCGAAATGCTTATCATTCATCCTTTTGATCAACTTTTTTATCCGGGTTTATTTATTTAGATAATATTTATTTTTTTCGAAAAGTATGGGCTTTATTGCTATATATATATTTTCTTTTTTTTTTTTTTTTGGAGAGGTGGGCTCTACTCGCCCTAGACTTTTGTCTTTTATTTCCTCTCTTTCTTTTTTTTTAGAGATGTGGGCTCTACTCGCCCTCTGACACTTGTCCATTTTTCATCTCATTTTTCTTTCTCTCTTTTTTTAGCATAGCCCATATCATTTCTCTTTTCTTTCAAAGTAGATTCCCTGATGTCAAGTTTTTCTTTTTTTGGGCGAAATCATAGCAAATCCATTTGTACCATATCATACTTGGCAACAACTTAGACTAGATAGAGCCTATACAACCCACATGAATCGGGTTTTTCAGATGAGTTTTTAGACTTAGCCACTAAACCCAAACTTTAGAGAAATTCGAATTATAAACTAGGCAATGTGCAAAGCATAAGACAGAGCAACTATTCATCATTTCAACAAGGGACTAAGACTAAACATTTTTATAGCTCATATATATAAACATTAAGGCACATAGAAGAGCTACTTATTCTATTTTTGGATTTTCTTTTTTTTTTTTTTTTTTTTTAGTTTTAGTTTTTTTTTCGATGCAAGATTGCTTTGGAATTTAAACATGCTAAAATAAAATAAAAATTTGATGGAAGTAAATATGCAATGCAATGATACCTGTGGGGGTCCTCCCCCAAGCTATCTGGAGGCCTACTGATCAGGATCGAAGCCTTGGTACCTCCGTAATGCTTCCGCGCGTGCGTTGCGAGTAGCCATGTTGGACTCCAATTGGGTCCATCTCTGGCGACTCGCCGCTCCCCCGCCCGCCAGCATCGCGGTACTTTGCACATGGGTATTGAGCGTGTGCTCAATGTTCCTAGTGCGGACGCCGAGGTGTCGCAGTTGGATACCGATAGCCTCCACCCCTTGTGGTGGCCGCCTTGTGGCCGGACCGGTGGGGGCATATCGCCTGAGCCGTCGTCAAAGTCAAATCTGCTTAGCCCTCCATGCCGCCAGATCTCCTTCAGGCCACTCGATGGTGCCGGAAAACGAGGCGGCGGCTCCCACCTAGGATCATACCCGGTATTACCCCCCCGGGGTCCCCATAGGATGAGGCCATGCCGCCCAAAACATCGGTGTGGCCGTGGCCGTGGCCGTGGCGTGAAGTAGGGCTCATGGGAGGAGGATCCGACCTCCGGTCTCCGACACTGCGTGAAGAACCGATGGGGTGTCTTTCTTGCGCAAGCTATCGCCAGCCTCGAGCTCAAATGTTAGTGCCTGGCTTTTATACAACCGTAAGTCCGGGTTAGGTAACCGAACTATAGTTGCATAGCCGAGGGGAAAAGATGACCAAGCTCGCCAGATGGTAAAATCTTAACTAAGTGCCCCCGCACAAGCCGCATAACAAATTCAAAAATCCCTGGGTGTGGAAATGTACTCTATCTGGCGATTATCCAAAGCTCCAATCGCGGAAGCGAGGCGTGTGATAAGAGATGTGCAGTGACAGAACGGCAACTTTGTGATAATATGTAAAAAGTTCCTGCACATCTCTACCACTGGAGCTACTTTCTCCTTGTGGACAATAGCATAGAGGAATTTTAATTCAACATCATTCACCCATCTAACCCCGTGTCTAGGAAACAAAGTCAACGAGATCCAAATGATGGATATATCTAAGTGATGGGTGCTGGATCTGTGAGTGGCGAGGTTTGAAAGTACCGGCCTCATGAGCATCGGATATTTCCTCCCAAAAGTGATTTCGACAAAGCGGGAAGAGCAAAGATCTATGTTTAGTGCACATCTATAGCTGAAACCCCAAAGTGACGAGCTAGGTCCGCCCACGTGACATGATAAAGTGTACCAAAAAGGTGGAAAGAAATTCCTAGCTGGTCCTCTACTAGTGTGCACAAGAATTGAATTGTCGGAGGCGAGAACCTTCCTCCTCGAGAGGGGAATATCCCGCCACCCGACCGCTCTCCAAAGGATAGGAAATTCATCGTCCATACCTGTTTGTTCGAGGAGCTCGAGTCGATTCCTCGGCGTGTCCGGAACAGACGGTGCTTGAGTAGGAGATATGCTTGCATCTCCGATCTCCACGGATGTCGAGGTACGGCGCGTCGGCTTCGTCGATTGTCGGGGAGCTTGAGCTTCTTCCTCCCCGACGGGTGCAGCCTCTTCTTGCATGGGGAGTCTTCAAGATCGCCGGTTGAGGGCGGAGCTTGTGCTTGTTTGTCGTGAGCTATGTCTTGACGACCGCCTCAACCCGTCGAAGATCTTCCCGGCTTTCTTCATGGCTTCGCAAAAACGATTGAGCAAGACCTCGGGTGTGCAAGGGTTAGATGAAAGTATGAACTTTCACACCCGTGTTCTTGCTTTCGGCACAATGTTTTTGGTGGAGAAAATAGAGTGTAGAACAAGTGGGAGAGAGTGTGAGAGTGAGAGAGAGTGAAAATGAGAGGTGGGTGCTCTCACACCGTGCTCGGGCTATTTATAGCCGAGCCAACGGCCGAGGGTCGGTCCACACAACGGCTAGGAGCCGTTGGCGGGCGGGACCCGAAGGGCGCCAGGCAGGGTGCGGGCGCACCTTGGGGTGCGCGGCGCACCCGCCCGAGGCCGCTGGGCAGAGCTGGCCGGGCGTGCTCAACGGTCACGAAAAGTTCGTGGCCGTTGTTTGCTCGCTTTGGGTTCGACCGTTTTCTCCCCTTTTTGAATTTCTCCAAAAAATTTTCAAATATAAACTTATTTTTAAATAGAAAAATTATTTTAAAAAATATTTTTGTATATACTTTTTATGTAGAAAATATTTTTCTATATTTTCCATGAAAGAATTTATTTATGAAGACTTTTTATTTTAGTTTTCAAAAATATTTACTCACAGATTTTATGTAATAAATATTTTTGTTAATTTTGATAATAAAATATTTTATAAAACACATTTTTTTAAATATACCCCATTTTTTTTTCTTTTGAGCAGGTTATTTATAGTCGACTGTCGACTCTCCCCTCAAGCATCGGGCGGGAGCACACTCGCTCCGGGGTTTCGAGTCGATCCTCCAACACTCCACCGGTTTTGATGATGATGATTGCCGGGTGTGTTGTTGCTTGTACCCAATGAATGGGCACTTTACCGCCTTGTCTCTCGACATGGAAGACGATGAAGCCCTTCCCCCTGCATGATCGGCTTTGGTCAGATAGAGAAATGGTCTCCCCGGGAGGAGAGACACATCCTCCTTTGGGCCCATGTCTAGGACCACAAAGTCTGCAGGGATGTACTCATCTTGAATTTTAATCAACATGTCTTCGAGAATTCCCTCGGGCCGCCGTGTTGTTTGATCTGCCATTTGGAGGACAAATCTTGCAGGAGCAAGTGTCCCTCCATGGATTCTCGTCGAAGGTGGCCTTGGACATCACGTTGATACTTGGCCCCAGTCACAAAATGCATTGGCGGTTGTGAGGGCCAATGGCACGGTGATGATCGGACGCCCGGGGTCTCCTTTCTTGGCAATAAATGGCGAGTCCACGGGGATCTTCTTTAGCTCACTTGGGTTGGATCGAGCCTCGGAGATATCATGTTAAGCGACTCGTCGCGGGACCTCGGTTGCCCTGGAATCCCGCCCGAGTCGTTAACCGGCACTTGAGCAACAATCTGGGCCAGCTGTGTTTCTATCATCTTATTGAAGCTTAGTTGGTTCTTCACAGCCGATGTCAACCCTTCGAGCTTATTGTTTACTCCTTCGAGGATCTTGTCTTGATGGCTCATATTTTTGGTGAGGTTTTCGTTAATTTTGGCTTGGCCCAAAGCATGCAGTCCTTAAATGACGGCCGACCAGGGTTATAATTGGAATTGTACCCCGGTTACCTTGGAATGGTGGCTTTGGATCGGTTATTCCAACCTGCCGAGGTTGGCGATACCCGTTGCTTTGTTGTTGATGAAGGCGGCTTCTTCCACGGGTCTCGTGGCGCTTATCCCCGAGTGGCCAACTTCACCACACGTCTCACAGGTCATGTGAGCGCCTGTGGGCATAAACCGGGCGCCGCGTGTAGTAGAGTCCGTGGCCGCGCTCCTCCGCTTTCTTCAGAAGATCCATTTTTGCGGCAAGCATATCCGCCTCCTTCACGGTATGCATGCCTTTTTGTGTTTTGGCTAGGGCTCTATCTTCGCCCCGCTACGGTTTGCCACCATTTTATCAATCGTACGCTGTTGCCGATCGATGGTGAGCGATAGAAATGCGCCACCGCCAGCGGCGTCGAGGTGCCCCTTCGATATGGCCGTGAGACCATTGTAGAAGTTCAGGAGCACCGACCAATTCTCCATCCCGTGGTACGGGCATGCTAGAATGTATTCTGCGGCCTCTCCCACGCCTCCTAATGGGTTCCATTGATGTCTGCCGAAATTGGCGATCCTTCCCCTCGGGGGCATTGGTTTTGCCCATGGGGAAGAACTTAGCCCGAGAACGCCCGCTGGAGCACTTGGCCCACGTTGGACGACTTCCTTGTCCTTGTAGAACCATCATTTCGCCTTCCCCACGAGGGAGAAAAGGAAACAGGGAGCCCGATAACGTCGGGTTCGACGTCCTGATGACGATGGTGTCGCATAGCTCAAGGAAGTGTTGGAGATGAGCGTTATGCGTCCTCGCTAGGCAGCCCACGAATGGACCGGCCTCGCACCATGGTGATCGGCCCGTCGCGCGGCTCAAAGTTTTTGTCCGCCACATTCACCACCGCCCCGGTGGGCACATTGGTGACAACGAGTAGAGAAATCGCGCAGCGACTTCCGGGCCATGGCTTGAGTTGCGGTTGGTGCGGGGATGTCGGTCTCGACCGTCGGTCCCGGCCGAAGAAGAAGCGCACGAGACCTGTTCTTCCTTAGGAGTGCCTACGGATCGGAGATGAAGTTTTCCGCAGCAGGGAAACCCGACATACACTATCCTGTTTTCATCCACAACGAGAAAACATAAAAGATTAGCCTCAGATGAGCAAATGGTAGCCACGCACACGCTTCATATTCATAGCCGCCTATTTATTATTATTTTTTTTCACAATGCCTTCCACGGCAACGGCGCCGAAATGCTTGTTGACATTTCTTAGCGCAATCAAAGAAAACAGTATAAAACCCATCCCCAATAACGGCGCCAGAAATGCGCCGTGACATTCCCAAGTAAAACCACCATGTCGGTGATCCGAAAGGGATTGTCAACGGGATAGATCTTGCCATCTTAGATATTTCATCCGCAGCGCATCGAATCTATCATTGTAGCATTTCACCCGAAGTATTCGAGGTATCGTTATTTATATTTTCCCAAAGGAAGGCGTGTGATTAATAAGCTAGCATGGCATCCGAATAGAGGAACATGTGTTTGCTTAGACCAAATTGTTCATAACAGGGGGTAAGCAATAATGGTTTATTGATAGTGTGACACACACTTAAGAATCCACCAAAGAAAAAGGATAAAGAAAATAGATAAAGAATAAATAAATAATCTAATGGAGTAATTCTAATGTATCTAGTCATGGCCATACAAATGAATAGTTAGGATCATATGCAAACCGATTTAATCATGGTTAGGTCTAGGATAACAGGGAGACTCCCCGGATACCATACGGCCCGATAGGAAGCATTTACTTAACTCCTACAAAGACACACGAACGTGGGGGGGGATTTCAAGGGACGGTCAAGGCTTGTCACGACCAAGCCGCCTACCCCCTCAACCGTGGCGTGCACTCATATCCGCAGTGTCGTAATACCCCGGGCACCATGCCCGCATATTAGAGCACTACTCTTTCCCCCCAGATCCCCACTCGTCGAATGGACGGACTAGAACAAGAGCAAACCCGAAGGAACAACGGACCGTTATCCCACCTCTAATCAAGTTAGGCATACGATGATCGATGATGAACTGAGATGAACATGTCAAGATTATGATATGTAAACTATATGCTAGTTCATATACCAACACAAGAACATGAACAAGACTATACTCTAGTTCATAAGTTAGGCCAAGAACATAGATATAAGACTTGTAAATAGAAGAATGCTCCATAGAGAAGATGTATTACCAAAGCACTTTCTTCTAGGAGACAAGCCCTCCTTGTAGCTCTTCTACTCCAAGTGCTAACCAAGAACTAAGAAGAAGAAGAAAGTAGAAGAAGAAAGAAGAAGTAGAAGAAGAGAGAGAGGTAGAGGTGGTAGAGAGAGAGAGATTGCGGGTTTCTTTGGACTCCAAGTGGTGTGTGTTGAGAGAGGGAGAGAGGGGGGCCTACTTATACACTTGGAGGAGGGGCCTAAGTGCTAAATTACACCAAAACCGACACAGTAAACCTTCCTATTCCGAGCAAACCGACCATCCCACGGCGGGAATCCCCATTTGGCGTGCACGAACCGCCTCCCCGAGGTTGGGCCGAAACCGCCTCGGGGAGGGTGCGCCGCACCAGGTGGTGCGCCCCCCCTCGGCTCGCCCGCCCGGCCTCTTCCTTCGTTGGTGTCTTCCTTCGCCTTGAAAAGTTATTTTGATGTTTTGGGTCGATTTGCTCCTGGGCTTGTGTTTTGCAATAATGTGCTTTCCCTGATGGCGTACTTTGGTCGATTTTCCACTTGCTTTTATTATAAATCAAAAAATAAAATACTAGACACTACAAGTGGAATTTTATTAGTGATAAATGCATATGAGTATAAAAAGGTATAGTTTTACTCCCTTTATGGTAGTAAGTTGACGGGAAAAATATGTCGTTAGTGACCGTCAACAAGGCTACGCTCGCCGAGTCGAGTATGAACCGGCTAAGCGCGGCAAGGCATCCGGTGAGCCGTTGCACGCTCTTGACGTTTTTATCGGGCCCATATTTCGGATGGCCTCGATCTTTTCGGGTTAGCTTCAATGCCGTGCTCGGATACTATGAAGCCAAGGAGTTTCCCTCGAGGGACCCCGAAAACGCACTTTTCCGGATTGAGCTTCACTCCGAACTCGCGGAGCTTGCTGAAGACTTGTTCGAGGTCGGGGATGAGCTCTCCCGTGTGTCTCGTCTTGACTACGATGTCGTCGATGTATGCTTCAACGCCGCTTCCCGAGAAGCTCTTTGAAGACTTTCGCATGCACCTCTCGGAAGGTGGCGCCGGCGTTTTTACCTGAATGGCATCGTCACGTAGCGTAATGCGCCGAAGGGAGTGATGAAGGAGGTTGCGAGCTGATCGAGCTCATTCATCGCGATCTGGTGGTAGCCGGAGTATGCGTCGAGAAAACAGAGTGTCTCGCACCCGGAGGTGGAGTCAACGATTTGGTCGATGCGCGGCAAAGGAAACGGATCCTTTGGGCATGCCTTGTTGAGACTTGTATAATCAACACACATCCTCCATTTCCCATTCTTCTTCTTAACTAGTACAGGGTTGGCTATCCATTCGGGATGATACACCTCCTTAACAAAGCCCGCCGCTAAGAGCTTATCTATCTCCTCGGCGATTGCACCGCGCCGCTGCCGTCGTCGAAGCGCCGGAGCCGCTGCTTCACCGGCCGAGAACCGGGCTTGATGTTTAAGGAGTGCTTTCGGCGACTTCCCTCGGTATGCCTGGCATGTCCAAGGGTTTCCACGCGAACACGTCAAGGTTCGCGCGGAGGAAGTCGACGAGCTCGCTTTCCTATTTGGGAGTGAGCTCAGCACCGACACGAACGGTGCGCCCCTCCTCGTCGACCGCCACCGTCTTGGCGTCCTCGTCCGGCTCGAAGGAGCCTACTGCCTTCTCGAGCTCGACAGACGAGCTTGCTGCCTTGCTGGATGTGCTCGATGCCTTCTTGACCTCGTTGGAGTCCTCCGCCTGGACCCATGCGAGCATCTCGGGGATGAGCTTCTCGGACTCGATGAGGGCGTTGGCGTCTTCGCACCTCCTCCTTATCGCAGCTTGAAGGCGCGCTCGAAGGTGGAGTTGACCGTAATCACGTCCTTCGGCCCGGGGATCTTGAGTTTGAGGTACGTGTAGTTGGGCACGGCCATGAACTTCGCGTAGCACGGCCGGCCTAACAACACGTGGTACGCGCTCTTGTACGGGAGCACCTCGAAGGTGAGCACTTCTTTGCGGAAGTTGCTCGGGTCGCCGAAGGTGACGGGGAGGTCGATCCGCTCGAGCGGGAACGCCTGTTTCCCCGGCACCACCCCGTGGATGGGATCCGTCAAAGGTCGGAGACGAGCTCGCGTGATGTCGAGAGCCTCCATGGTGTCGACGTAGAGGAGGTTGAGGCCGCTGCCGCCGTCCATCAGCACCTTGCCCAGACGCTTAGTGCCGACGATGGGGTCGACGACGAGCGGGAACCGCCCCGGGTGAGGGATGTGCACTCGGGTGGTCCTTCTTATCGAAGCTGATCGGCGCCTCGGACCACTTGAGGTAGGAGGGCGTCGCAGGCTCGGTGAAGAGGGCCTCGCGCTGCAGGAGCTTCTAGCGGCGCCTGGATTCGTACGCTGGTGGCCCGCCGAAGACGATGTTGATCGCCGCCGGCCTCGAAGAAGACGTCCTTGTCGCCCGCCTGCTCGTCGAACTCGTCGTCGTTCCGTTCGTTGCCCGCACCGTCCGCCTCGCCCTCGTGCGGTCCACGAACTTCCGCGAAAGGTTGCGATCCTTGAGCTTGTGCTTGACGGAACCTTCGTGGTTGGGGCGGGGAGCTCGAGCTTCTTCTCGAAGTAGTCCTTGGGGGCGTTCGGCTTTGCCGCTTTGGCGCCCGGCTTCTTCTTGTCTGCCACCCCCACGAAGTCGTCCTCGTTGCGGCGGCGCTTGTTCTTGTTCTTCTTCTTGGGACGCGACGTCGATCCCTCGGCGCCCTCGTCGGCGGTCTTCTCCTTGCCTTTGCCGGTGGCGCCATGGAGGACGACAGAGATGGCTTCCTCGCCCCCGGCGTGGTTCGTGGCGAGGTCGAGGAGCTCCTTCACCGTCTTGGGCTTGTGGATGCCGAGCTCGCGGATGAGCGTCTCGCAGGTCGTGCCGAAGGTGAAGGCGGTGATGATCTCGGCGTCGGTGGCGTCGGAGAGCTCGTTGCAGAGTTTAGAGAAGCGCCGGATGTAGTCGCGCAGGCTCTCATTCTTCCGCTGCTTGCAGCCGCGGAGGTCCCATGTGTTGCTGGGGCGGGAATAGGTTCCCTAGAAGTTGCCGACGAAGATGTCACGGAGGTCGCGCCAGCTGCTGATGAGACCTGCAGGCAAATGCTCGAGCCAAGACCGAGCGGTGTCAGCGAGGTACAGAGGGAGGTTGCGGATGATGAAGAGCTCATCGTCGGCTCCTCCCGCCTCACACCCGAGCCGGTAATCCTCGAGCCACACGCTGGGGTCTGTCTCCCCATTGTACTTTTGACCGGTCGGAGCGCGGAAACGTTTTGGGAACGGCGCGTCGTGGACCTCCGCCGTAAAGACCCGCGGTCGCCTCCCGTCCGGAGTGGGGCTCCTGCCTCGAGCTCCACCTCGAGCTCGAGCTCGGGGAGAGCGCGTTGGTCGCCTCCTTACTTCCGGCGTCGGGCTTGGCTGCGGGTCCTCCTGGCTGTCGTAGCGGCCGCCCCTCCTCTTCTTTGTAGGAGCGTCTTTGGGCGGTCGTCGTCGTCGCGCCGGCCGTCGTGGCGGTCTCGGCGCTCTCGGGGGCGGCCGCTTCCTCCGGGCTTCGCGACGTCGGCGTGCGTCGGAGGTGTCCCGTGACGTCGCGGTTCTCGCCGACCCGACGCCGGGCGTGGACTCATGGGGAATCGTCATGATCCGCCTCCGGTTGGAAGAGGCCTCGTGCTCCTCTCGGGCCGGCGGTGTGACGTCGAGCTCTCCATCTGCTGCTCCGTGGCCTTCTCGATGAGGGATCGCAGCTGCCGGTGCACTCGCCTGGCCTCCGCGCCCGCGGGCTCGGGGAGGTCATGTAGGAGCATGGAGGCGGCGTTGAGGTTCTCGGGTCGCCCGCCAAAGACCGGGTGGAAGTCGTCCCGCCTTCTCGATGCGGCGCCACGCCTCCCTTCCGCGAGCTCGAGCTCGGTGTCGGCCTCCTTCCTCGGCGAGGAGAGCCTCACGCTCTGGCGCGATCTCGCGCTCGGCCTCCTCAAGCTCCTCGAGACGCTCGTGGACACGCTTAGGCGGTGCGCCGTTGAGGGAGCCGTCGAGTCTCGTCCCCGAGTGCGCGGGGGTATCTTTGGGTGGACTCCTCCCTCAGCCAGGCACGCCGTACCGCACCGTCGGGGTTTGGCACATGTAGCACTAGCGTGTGGGGTCGGTTCCCGCAAGACTCAAGCTACCGGCGCGGGTCTCGAGGCCTGTCGGCCGAGCTCGTTGCTCGAGGCGTCGGTAGGAAGAGCTGTCCCTGCGGGTACATCTCGGTGTACGCGGCGAGGAACTCATCGGGGGAGAGCGGGGCCGGCCTGCGGCGCAGGGGACGGCGTTGGCGGCGGAGAAGGTGACGTCACGGAAGAGCTCCTGAGTCGGCTCAGGGCTCAGGATGTGCGGAAGCAGGTCCGCAATGCTAACGAAGCGAGCGGTCGGCCACCGCGTGGATGGGGCTCGCCGTCCGGAAGTCGCGTCTGGCCGGAGCGGACCAGGCCGCGAGTCGGCGGCGTCGCGGACTAGGCGCGGGCGGCGGCCGTCCCCACCCGCCCGGGGAAGGTGACTCCAACGAGGGAGTTCTCGGAGCTGGTGCCGGCGAAGTCCAGAGTCCCGAAGCGCATCGGTGCGCCGGACGCCGGAGGGGTGGTGAAGGAAGCCATCGAAGTGGTGGTCGCCACACTAGCGCTGCCCCTACCTGGCGCGCCAACCGCCGTGGGTCGTATACCACGGTCACAAAGAATCGACCGCTAATGTGTGCAACGATGGCCTAGCTCAAGGGATAATGACACGGTGTTTATACTGGTTCGGGGCTAATCGTCGCACCCGATCCCGTGTTTTGCACTATTCGAGCTCAAGTGCTCGTTATCGGGGTGAATACAAGCGGGCGAGAGAGGGAGATGAGCTCCCGTGTCTCGTGAGAGTGTGTGATCGAGTGTGTTTTAGCTGATGGCTTCGTGTGCTTGAGAGCTTGCCTTCTTCCAATGGCCAAGCCTCCCCTTTTATAGTCACAAGGGGGCGTATAGGTGGCCATTAGGCGAGGGACTTAGGGAGAGAAGGAATACAAATTCGAGGGGTGAAGAGGAAATGTCGCCGGTCTGTCGGGCACGCCGACCGCCCGGCGTGCGTAGCGTCGCCGCCGCCCGCCGCCCGCAGCCTATCCGTCGGTCGGGGTAGACTCGTAGGGGCGGCTCCATATCCCGAGGTCCCGTCGCCGACCGTTGAGCTCGGAGCTCGGCGGTTGGCGGCGAAGAGACACCGAGCTCGTTGCGCCGCCTCAATCACCTATATGTCTTGTCAAGCGTCGCCGCACGCGCCCATTGTCCGCGCCAGTGCAGAGTGGCGCCGCCCGGCGTAAATGCTCGTACTTGGTGTCGCAGAAAAATGTGTGGACAGAGAGCTCGGCGGGGAGCTCGGCACCATCGTCGAGGTCATCCTTGTCTTGTAGTGCTTGTCCGTGGTGCTCGGCCGCGGTATGGCGTGACGACAAGCCATAACGCCGCGTGCCTTCGGGGATCTCGTTCTCCGGGCGATATCTTGCCATAGGTTGCGGCGCCCACACAAGTAGTTGTGGCCTCGTCGATCAACGTTGTGCCCCGAGCCCGTTGTTGGTTGGGAATCAGGCTGCCCGGAGCTCGTTCGAGACGGAAGGGAGCTCGGCGATCGAGCTCAAGCTCGGGGCTGTTTCAGGCTTTGGAGAACTCGTCCCGAAGGGGAGCTCGCTCGAGGCGGAGAGAATGGGCGCCGGGCCGAGCTCGAGCTCGTGCCCGGGAGGCTCGTCGTCCGGGAGCTCGTTCGAGGCGGAGGGGCTCCCATCGGTCGAGCTCGAGTTCAATCGAGGCGAGCGGGGCCGGCCTTGATTGTTTATTCGCGGATTGGGCTTATCTTGATGGGCCTTTGTTTCGAATTAGGCCTTGATAATGACAAATGAATATCTGTCCCACAATATCACCGAGTATTATTTTTTAAAAAATTATGCTATTTAAGTGTTACTTATAGCAATTTGTATTTTGCTATTATGCAAGAAAAAAAATCGAGAGGTTGTGAAAAAAAATGTAGAACCAAATCTGAGAAGTTGACATTTCAATGTCTTCATTAATCTATCGTGAAAGGTATCCATAATTGGTTCTTGAAAGTTATCTGAACTGTTTCTTGACTCAAGTAACGGAGGTAGAGGAAGTTTTGCAGACCACATCTACTTCAAAGTTCTAAATATCAAACTTTAATGTTCTACGTAGCAAAGATCGATGTTCTATCAAGGAAACTTTAATGTTCCATTTCTTATATATAATGTGACAACATATACGATGTTCTACCTTTAGAACTATGATGTTCTACCCAGGAAAAATTGATGTTCTATCAAGGGAACTTGAATGTTCTACTTTTGTTAAATATAACAGCTACTTTTGTTAAACATAACAGTGAAATTCACTTCAAACGAAAAGGAATTCATCAAAATTACCTAAAGTTGCTTCCTCAATCAACTGGTTGTCCATTCTTCATGACTAAAAAGGCAAAACAGGACAGACCATCTTCTAGCCATCATACAATGACAGCGGTCATCCATGTAATACTACTGAACGAGATGCAACTTCTTCTGGTTCTGGCACTCCAATACAAGGGTTCAGTATGAGATACTGCCTCCTTGTCAATTTTACGTTGTGCAGTTGTTACGTTGTGCAGTTGTTTGTTTGAAACCACCAAACCTTGGCACCCTGCTAATGACTTTTCCGATGGAATGCTCCTTCCTACTTATCAGACTTGTTCTTCCCTTGCTTCCCTTCCCCACGTCCCTATTCTTCTCAGGAATTGTGTCCTTTGAATCGTTATTAGAGCTCAACAATGACAAGAATGAGATCAATAGTGCTTTAAAGGAAGATGTGTTAGGGCCATAAAGGCTATCATAATTGTGCTCGTAATCTTTATCATCCTCCAATTTTTTTTGCACTTCGTCAGCCTTCTGCAAAGTCCAAACAAATTGAAAAATAAATTTTCAATAACATGAGATGATGACTGAAGATCCCAAGTTGACACAGAGAATCATAAACCCTTTCTAAAACGCATCCTTTCAAAGAGTTGGCACCGTGTTCTAGCAGCAGGCACAACCTTTCAAAGAGTTACTGAACGGGCGCTGGTTCCCTGCTACTAGTGTATTGAAAAAGTAGAATATTCAGGTTCGCTTGGTAGAACATCAATCTTTGATTCGTAGAACATCACAGATTCATAGGTAGAACATCAAATATATGTTGTCACATTATGTATAGAAAATAGAACATTGAACTTTCTTTGATAGAACATCGATCTTTTGCTACGTAGAACATCACTGTTTGAAAGGTAGAACATCGAAGTTTGATAGTTACAACTTTGAAGTACAGTATTGAATAAGATACTGTAGAACTCTTGTTTGTTTTTACATTTCTTTCAAATGAAAATTCTACCAATGTGATGATTAAGAATCTATTTTCTTCTTATATAGGCTAAGTACTTCACAAATAGTGCATAGTAACGCAAAAGGCAGTCAAGACTCTGGCACTGTGGGTCTCTGGCAGTCAAGACTCGAGCAGCAGTGACGCAAAGGCAAGAGATGCAATGAACTGCACCAGTTCAGTAGAAAAATGAATGGCCGGTAGTGATGTAGCCCTTGCTAATTAGTTAACACATGGCATTGACAATATGTGCAACCACACAACTGATATCCATGGGCAATATGTGAAAGAGGTAATGCGAAACATGGGCACTTCAACAGAGATGCAATGAGTAGCAGCTGTAACGAACCAAAATAAATTTGAAGATAAAATCAAAGATAAAAATCATAAAAAAGAGATTAATGCATATATAAAATCAAAGCAAAAACCCACATAAGCAAGGAATAACATGTCATTTGACACAAATAGGCAATAAATATTGATGACAGAGAATTCCACTTGGAACAGGACTGACAACATCTAAACAAAGCGTTACCGAGAATCACAAGCATGAAGGTCACATTATACTTGTCTGAAAAGAAACCTATTATAAGACATCCAACCAAATTTTGCAAGCATGTCCTGCAATATGTAGCAATTAGGGGGGCCATCGGAGCATCTGGCCACCGCCAACTCTTACATTATTTCTTGTATGAACAAACATCAAAACAATTCAAATCAAGCAACAATAATTCCCACATACATTGTCACTAAACTGAAATACTGCAAATATATTTAATTAGGTAAGTCATATAAGGTGATTTTTACCTCATTCAAACAATCTGGCAGAATGGCACTGGAAAGAATTGTTTGTGTCGTCGTAGCAAGTAGCATCTTCTACCCTGTCTATTCATATATTAGAGGGAGTGATTAAATAAGAAGGTGCATGAAATAGAAAGCTAACCAACATGATTATCAACTAACTTTATATCACTACATAACCATGCTCTTTTTTTGCCATTATATCCACGAATACTTAAAATTAAAATCATGCTGAAAATATACTTAAGGTTGAGAACTTGATAGCTGAAAAATATTCCACCTAATATATATTAAGTGAACACTACAATATGGAAAAAAGAGCATCACTTGGTTAGTAACAGAACATCAAATTTGTTAGGATCATGTACCCTTCCAGAATCAACAGAAGGTCTTTGAGGCCCATTAGAACCTAGAGATTTGTCAGCTTTCTCACTTGCCTATGAAAATCAATGAATAATACAAAGAACATCAGTTTGAACGTAGTTGAACAACATATGAAAACTGTGGGAACATTGTCTACTAAAAACCAGAACAATAGATATTTACCAATGGAAGATCACATTTGTTAAAGGTAATTGAAAATTAGATCAGCAGCACAAGAACATCAAGACCTGAAGAAAATCGATTTTTTTTAGTTTCATATTTGACGAATCTCTTCCCGGACTGCATATTCACACTTCAAGACCTGAAGAAACATAACAAATCACATCAATTGAGGGTGATACAGTTTGCAAGCAAACGATGCATTGTAGAATTTGCATTACTACGACCCCTCCCAGTACTACTCAGAAGTACTTTTTTATTTCGCATTGATGGACGAACACAAGCTCTGATGGACAGACACTCAAGGCATTTCCAGTACGAACAGAACATACAACCCAACTAAAAGCAACAACATGCTTTCAACACACTGTAACAGAGACCGAAACTTTCAATCTCCCTAGTAATCTCATCGGACGTGCCTCGCGAAGTGGGGTTCCGAACCCCAACTGTGAAATTAGCATGTCCATAGCGATCAGTAATCGAAATAGTTTAAAAAAAGCCACAAGAAACATAGGAAAACCACATATTGCAACAGGGGCAAGCACAATCGGCATATTCTTTGGCAAGATTTATATGAATCGGGGCATCCGTTTCCATCCCACCCCTTTCAGCAGGGGAGCGCGGACTCAACATGGGAAAAGGTTCGAGAATTCAGAAATTAAGCTGGTCCCACTAGTAAAATCCATGAACAAGTTTGATGAATCAAAGAATCCACCGCAGGAAAGAGGATTTGGGTTCGAGAGCTCACGGCCAACGCAAATTGAAAAACCATTCTGCAGGAGGAACCAAAGAATCTGTACGCAATAAGGCTTGCTTACCAACAAAAAAAGAGAAATCAACCCGAGATCTAGCCGCACAACACCCAAAGATCGGGGAACGGGTACACGGATGGGGATGGGGATGGGGACGAGGATTGGAACGAGGAAGACGATGACGAGCTCGCGGTGGAACACAGCTACACAGCCGCCGCCGATGGAACGTCACTCGATGGAGTAAGGGAGAAACATGCGGGGCTCGGTGGGCCGATACAGCAAATTGGGCCGCAATCACCGAATAGGCTGGGGTGGTCGGACGGTTCTTCGGGTCCGACTGGTAGGACCGGAAGATTTCCGGACAAGGTAGGCAGGTACCCGGTGCCAGACCGTGAGGCGAAGCGTGTTGGTGGATAGTTGAGCATGTTGCCGAAGATGGGGGAGCCCAAACCGAACTTGCCCTGACGATAGATAGATGATGTTTGTCGGAGTCTGGCTGTAGGGCGATGTGGATGAGGAAGGTTTTTTTTTTGTGGGTTGTGGGGAGGAATGTGGCTGAGGAAGTTGAGGTGACGAGCATGGCTTGCTTGGCCCATTGCGTAGTGCAGGAATTGTATCACCATGATATGGAGTACCATGTGGCGCTCGTGTCGACGATCGTGTGGTCGCTCTGGTGCCAAGTATGGCGCCTGTCAGGCACATGCGCCAGCCAAGCACGGCATACTGTGATACGTCGATCACCATGAGGAAGCTGCTGCTGATGTTCCGGTTGGCCTTCCTAGCATGTTGTCATGCACCACCCTCCAGACCCTGCAGTTCTTCAGAGGTATCATTAGCCCAACTTAGCTCAGTAATCAGTCGAGTATGTCAGGGGCAGCAAGCAATTCATGACAGCACGGTTTCACTCCCTCCTTTTCTGAGGTCATAAGATGAACACCATTTTTTTTGCTTAGCTGCCCGCAAAATAACGGAGTATCTGAGTGCAAACACTAGTAGACCATTTTGTGACATGAAACATGTTGTGTCCGCTTGAGAGAACTAAACACAACAGTGCTGCAGTTTTTCTTTCAAAAAAAAAAAAAAACAATACTGAAGTTTTGGTTTTGGGTTGGTTTGGATTTATGCCTTCCTAAGGGCTCCATCAGCAGCAGCAGGGTTTCAATCCCAACCTGAATGCTTCCAGGTCAAGGATCAACTGAATCTGGTTGGTTCACATTATCCTGTTGGATTCAATTTCGCACAAGAAGGGATCATTCCTTTCCTTAAAATCATTGTTGGGCTGCACATGAATAAAACCTTACTCACTTCAAAGATCAAACGTTATGCATGCATTACAAGTTCACACAAACAAATGTTGCATATCCTGCAATAAACCAACATGTAGTGTTCAGTACATGCTTATCTATACTATAAAAGAGCGAAGGAATTGCAGGACACGTGTCCCAATCTCCACCGTCGGATCTATCGAGATTTAACATCCAACGGTGGTTACTCAGTGACCAACCTTAGGTTACGCGTGTTTCGCTTCCTCTCGCCGTCGCGCGAAACCCAGCGAACCAAATTCGCTCGCCCGAATAGGCGCGTAACCTCCACCTCCGCGAGGCCCGAACAGGCGCGTGCCTACACCTCCCGTCTCCGCGATTCCCCTCCCTCGCGAAACGGGACTCGCCCCCAATCGCGGCCGAACCAGGAACGACGGTTCCTCGACGACATGCTGCTGTGGCCTACGCCACCGTTGGCAAAGGATCGCCTCCGACGACGCCCTTGACGTGCTGCGCCCGGGTCAGTCGGAGTCACGAGGAACAGCCGCCCAGCGGAGGTCCCCAGCGATCGCAGCGGTGCCGCAGGCCGCCGCAGTGCGTCATCGAAGCATTTGCGCGAGACTCCCGCTGCAGTAATTCGGTCATTCCCTCCGGCCGGCCCCCAGCGATCGCTCCGTCGTGACTCCGCCAGTGACTCCGACAGGCCCGGCTACAGCAGCACGTGACGTGAGTTCCCACGCGAGACGCGCAGCAGTGCGGCATCGAGGGATCGTTGGACGGTAGTGCTCCGCGGCGCGGCTGTCCGTCGTGGCGGCGTAGAGATCACCTTCGTCGCGGCGCAGAGATCACGCGCCGGCCCGCTCATCGTCGCCATGTTCGATGACGCGCTGCTGCGGCCTGTGGCACCGATGTCCGATGGCAAAGGATTGTCCCCGACGACGCCCTCAACGTGCGTATGCCATGGTCAATGGGAAACAGACACGCTACGCACTGCGCTACGGGTGGAGGAAGGAGCGGACGCAGCGGCCGGCCCATCGGGTGCCAACACACGTGGAGCGGCGACCAACCCTGCATGTCCAGGCCTTCTTCCTCTCTCACTATTTTGTCCTCCCATAAATTTTGCATGTTATTCCGCCACCATCCCCTCTGATTTCCAATCGTGCATGGTTTCATGCGACATTAGAGGAAGCTTTGGCACCCAAGACCGTCGTCTCCTTGATTTTATCTTAAATTTGCAAGTGATAATATCTTGATTTATGCTTGTACCAGATCTGGCGACGATGACCTTTCTCACTACTCAGATCGGAGTCTTGATATTAGAGGAGAGATCCTGGTGAGCGCAACCAATGTACAAATCTTTGCTTCAGTATATATGAGATATCTTTTAGATTGTTTGATAGATTCGTTGGGTTCATTACTAATTGGTCCTATTTTCTATAATAACATGTAAAGAGTTCTCTTCTTTCTAATTCATAATTAATATTGTGCAATCTACATGCACTGCCTTTTTTTTATTTGCACTGATCCCAAGCCACTATCAAGCAAAAAAAATAGTATTATTTATTACTTACATCTTTTATTTACACACTTAATCAACCTGTAAGTGACATCTCTACTTTTGCCCCATCGGGCAGCGGCGAGCCATCATTTTCCCTTGATTGCATGCTTTAAAGTGACTTGTTTCTCTATCTTGATCCTTAAATAAGCACTGAGTGGTTCATTTTTTTATGGTGAACACTTCTTCTGTTCTGACTTCTGACACATGATAGTGATGGTATCTTTTACAACAAAAACATGGCAGCGATGATTGATATTTACTTTTTGATTAATTCTCTTACTTCTTATCGTGATTAAGTCAGTGCATTGCCCTTTAGGCCCCAAGTGAGTGCTAAGTGCGGTTCAACTTGTCATCAGATATAAGGTACATGAAGCCCTACCAAGGCAAAGTTAGACGTGGGAAGCTGTAAGGAAAGGGATGGTGCCACAATGCATTATATAATTTGCAATGACATTTACTCCCTTCATTTTCAAACTATAAGAAGTTTTGGCTTTTGCTAAAGCAAAAGCAATGGTCTAGAAAAACCAAAACAACTTATAATTTGAAACTGAGAGAGTAGTTTATTACAATATACTAAGCATACTACTAAGAAAATTTATTTGATAATGATCAATTATATATGAAATTGTATCATATGCATTATTGTTCTTGCCTAAAATGTCATTTTTATTTATCCTTTCGTAGAAGTTTTTTGTTTTTGGACATTTAGTGTAATAATGTTGTCCAAAAAGATATTTATATGTATAGGTACTATTACAAGATGGTTATTTTGTTTTTAGAAAAAGCCAATGGTTGTGGCATTTATGTATAGGTATAGGTCTCCCTTAGCAATTCATATATCAAACTAAGGTGTGCCTTATTGGTATGTATTCCATGGTTAGGATTCTTTATTAAAATCATCCTTTTCAAAGAAAACAAAAATGAATGTCCAGCTGACATAGCCAAAAATGGTGAACTTTACTTAAAAAATATCAAATATGCCTTCGATTCAAATTGTTCAACTGTGGATGGTGATGCTCATGAGGATATAATCAAAACTAATGGTTCATATTAAATTTTATTGACTCCTTAGGTACTTCTTTACCAAACTTTTCAGCATTGTTTTAGGGATTCTTTTTTATCACCTTGTGCTACCACAATAGCGTTGGTTGCTCTAGATTGGTACGGTTCATTTGGCATGTGCTTTTAATTTGAGTCTTGAAATGTTATACCTATGCTTAGGACTACACTATTCAGATCATTGCTATCTAATATAATTTACTATTTATAAATATTATGCCTCTCGAGTACATTCAAATATTATGCTATCAACTATATGATTTGCCTTTTTTACTTTCTTGATAGAACAGTTCATAATTTTTCAACAGACATTTGAGTATTTTGTACCTCTTGTGAATTTTATGAGCAGGTTTCACTTGAGTCAATGGCAGCTCTCTCACCGACGACTATTGTGAATATTATAATAGGCCGGATTTAAACGAGTTTTTTTTTTTTTTTTTTTTTTTTTTTTTGACTTGAGTGGGAAAACTGATGCGGCTTCACAAAAACACAGAAAAGCGAGGGGCTAGCTAAGGCAAGAAGCTTGACAAGGAAAATGTACGTTGTCCTTTGTCTAGAAAATGGTTATGTTCATTCTTTTCACAAATTGTAATTGTTTACTTTAGCATTATGTACTTGAATAAGTTTGCAGTACCATACCCATACACATAGCTTTTGTGGATTTGAGATCCCAATAGAAGTATATTGTTATTTGCTTCCTTGCAGAGGGAATAATATATAATATTATATTCAACTAAGGCAATCATCATATAACTTTGGGCTTAATGCCATAAAAAATATAGCGAAAAATGTTGATTTCAAATAAACATGGAAGGATAAGATGATAGCTGCAAACAAGCTAGAAATTGACAAAAAAGAAAAAAAAAACAAATGTTTTCTAGGCACGTGCGTGCCGCATGTGCATCTTAACTAGTTCAACAAAACAAGCTATGGAACTCATACATTGCTTTCATGTTCTTGATACTAGCAAGCTATCTATGACTAACTGAGAGACAAAAGGTTTAAAATCCATAACATAATAGGTCTCAGCAGGGAAACACCAGAAACCTTTCTTGGTACTAACAAGGTAACTGCATTTTTGGCAAAGAAAGCAGGACAGACATGATATCTATGACTAAGAGACTGGGTATCTTTTGTATCAGCAGCAGTATGCAATGAATCTCTTGCAGAAACCTGTATCAATATCTTTTGTATCAATAATTTAAGACTCTAATTGTAATCTACAGGAAGAAGCTAGTTAATAAAACCAAATAATCTATGCATCCGAACTTTGAACCGATGTTTTTCTCAGAAATAATGTATCTAGAAGGCATCATGTAACTAATCACAACATTCAGTCTAAATTTTTCAGACATTGCTTTCCTGACCACATGATGACTTGCCGGCCGGTCAAACCTGTCTACCGGCTTGTGTCAACTTGCTAATACAGCAGGACATCTCTTGCCATGGACACTGATGACCTACATTTACATACAGATCTCCTATTGTTGCCAAACCTCAAAGATACATTACATATATTTGTGATCGTCTCACTTTCTATCTAAAAGATGATGGAGGCTTTCCACTGATTAAAAGCCTTCTCCATTAACTGCACACAAAAATCAAAAAAGGCAGCAACAACAAAATCAAGAAAATGGCAGCAACAACCAAAAAAGCAAATAAAGAACCTAAATGGACCAGCTGACCAGCAAGAGCCCAAGTCTTCCAACATCATAAAATTTGTACCCAAGAAAGCAAATAAAAACATACATATGGTATAGACATTCCATTGTAATTTCTAATTGGACCAAAAGGCCACAGTTGAACTGGCAAACTAAATCCAAATATTTGCACGGTCGGCAAAAAGTGTTTCCTAAAAAAAAAAACAAGAGCCCATCGGTTTATACTATAGGGATTATTGTCCATTCCTTTGCTTGGTTTTATTTATTGATAGGAAACCAAAGATAAACACAACTTTAGTTCAATAGTGAGCTATCATTTTGCCTCTATGATAACTATAAACTATGAATTTGATTAGGTCCATTAGTGTTTAATAATAAACCCAAATCACACTAACGAATAAGATGAGGAAGAAGTTGCGATTAGGTAATGCAAGTACAAAAACGAATAAAAAAGAAGTTGCAGGTAATGCACGCACAAAATTTTAATGTGTGATAAGATAAAAAAAAAGTGTTGATAAGTGCTCTACACTTGAGACCTTTTAGCCAGCTACTTGTTGAAACTGCTCCTGCAAATAATTAAGCTAAGATTTTGTTCTAATTGAAAAACAAGGTAGTGTATGGACCACAAAGGCTCAGCCATCGCTGCTCTCTTTTATCGAGGGCATACAACTTGAAGAAAAGCTTTGATATGGATAAGAATTAAAGTTCCTTTCCTTTTCCTTCTGTTAAATTAAATAATGCAAGTTACAAAATGGAAAAGGACACATGTTGGAGCAACCTGCATCTACATATATAGTGAATTCACAAATAGAGAACAAATTGGCAAAAGACAGCACATCAGGTGAGCCTAATAGCAAAGCAGAGTGGCTGATTATGGCCATGGTGTTTACTTATCTAACAACAACCATTATAAACATAAAAATTTCCACTGTATGATGCAATTATGATTCATCTACATATATAGTGAATTCACAAATACTCCCTCCGTCCCCTAAATAAGTGTCGCCGTTGGTGTGCGTGCCACAAGTTTAATTCGATTTGTAGAAAATACGTGCAACATTTGTGTCTCTAAATAATTTTTGTTAAAAACTAGATTCAAATATCTTTCCAATGGTACTAATTATGTATCATAGCTATTAATATTTTTAATATAAAATTAGTTAAAGTCGTTTCTGGGATGAGCAAATGACACTTATTTAGGGACGGAGGGAGTAGATAACAACTTCGGCAAAAGACAAAGACATCAGGTGAGCCTAATAGCAAAAAGCAGAGTAGCCGATTATGGCCATGGTGTTTTACTTATCTAACAACAACCATTATAAACAAGAAAATTTCCACTATGTGATGCAATTATGGTTCTTTTAGATCAGGGAGGAAATCGAAGTACCAGAAGATTACAAGACTATGATACAACAGTCTAGAAGCTAGCAACTACAGGCCATGAGACATACAGTACATGAGATGCTCTCGTCCCGTCAAACTCAAGCACCACTGCACAGGCCCTGAGACAGCCAGCTAGCCTGACCCTGGGCTCTAGACAGGGTTATGGAGGCTCAAAGAAACAAATGGTGGCAATGTAGGGGAACAGACTGAATGAAGGTGCATTTCTGAATTCCTGGACTTCTTTCAGAAAGCACAAGCACATCATGTAGGCCTCTCAGGAGTCAGGGCAGAGATGGCAAACAGTAACGCTGAAGGTTCCTTCCATGGGCAGCAATGTAATGAAGGACGATGGGTATTGTTGGAGGCAAAGAGGTATTTTGGGAGTGATTTCCATTACTTTGCCACACCTCAACAAAGGCTGGCTACTTAGTACATATAGGTAGGTTCCTTACAAGAGAAGCAAGCTAAGCATATTCTAGATGCTAAAGTAATATGCTAAAGTAGAGATAAGGATAAGTGCTGACAAGGCAGCCACCAACTACTCTAGATAATATCCTAAATAGATAAGCCCAAGACTTATAGCCGCCATTCTCCCCCTAAGTCTTGGGTGGTGCCTTCGGGAATTTGAGCCATCCCAATCCGGCACGCATCTCCCGGAACTTGACTCGCCCGAAAGTGACTTGGTGAGGAAGTCCGCGAGCTGATCCCGGGTGTTGATGTGGCCGCCTTGATGCTTCCCTCCTCCAAGCGACTCGGATGAAGTGGTACTTGATGCGGATGTGCTTGCTGCGCTCGTGGAAGACGGGGTTCTTTGCCAAGGCCAAGGCAGACTTGCTGTCCACCCTGAGCTCCACTGCCTATGCATCCTTGCCAAGGAGATCGCCCGGCCGAGCCAGCCACAAAGCTTTGTGTTGAAGCGGTAGTAGCGGCGATGTACTCCGCCTCACAGCCGACGGAGGGGCCACCACTGCTTGACCGACCGGCCGCTAACGAGGCACTTCGAGGAAGAAGAGCGTCCGGTGGTGCTCTTCTTGCTGTCGATGTCGCCATGTAGGTCGCCGGTCGCTGTACCCGATGAAGTGCTCCTCGGCTCCTCGGGTAGTGCAAACCGTGGTCGGAGGTGCCCGCAACATAGCGAAGGATCCTCTTCACGGCTGCTGATGCTCCGTCGTCGGTCGCCGCATGAACCGACCGGCGTAGCCCGCAGCGAACGCCAGTCCGACCGCGTGTGGACGGTAGGTAGCGAAGCGGCCGCGATGCGCCTGCCGTACTCGGTGGCGTCAACCTCCTTTGCCGTGCTCTTGCGGCTCGGCTTCACCCTCCTCCATGGGAGTGAGTCTTTGGGTTGCGGCCAATGAGGCCGCCCAACTCAACAATGCGCTTGGCGTGGCGGTCCCCGACGAAGAGAGATGCTGGGAGTCTGTCCCGTGGACCTCGATCCCCGGTAGAAGGAGAGGGGACCCAAGTCGCTCATCTAGAAGGTGGCCTTCATCTTTGCCTTGAACGCTTCCACCTCTTCTTCCTTGCTGCCGGTGATCACCAAGTCATCGACGTGACGCCTACGAGCGGGGGCATTGCCTCCCTTGCCCCGCCGGTAGACCGCAGCCTCATGAGGGCTTTTCTTTGAAACCCCATCTCGCTTGAGTGTGGAGTCCAGCTTGTCGTTCCAAGCTCGTGGTGCCCGCCGCAGTCGTAGAGGGCCTTTTGCGCAGCGGAGAACCTTGTTCTCCTTGCCGGGGATGATGAATCCCGGCGGCCGGCGGACGTAGACCTCTTCCTTCAAGTCACCGTTGAGGAAGGCGGACTTGGCGTCCATGTGGTGCACGCCATCCCTCCTGGGCCGCCCGGTGCGAGGAGAAGACGAGCAGACTCCATCCACGCAACGGGCGCGAAGGCGTCGTCGAAGTCGACTCCCTCCTGCTGAACGGCCGCGGGCCACGAGGCGGCGCCTTGTGATCACCGCCGCGACCGGCCTCATCCTTCTTGAGCTTGTACACCCACTTAAGAGTGATGGCGTGGTGTCGGCCGGAAGATCCGCCCGGCTCCCATGTCGGTTCCGCTCGGCGGCGTCCATCTCTGCCAGCATCGCGGCGCGCCATGCCACGTCACCCTCCGCCTCGGTGAAGGGCGTGGCTCACCGTCCTCTGCGCCAAGTGCGGCTTAGCGTCGGGTGGTGCACCGCCATCCCGGTGGCCGATCGCCGAGGATGTTCTCCACATCTCAATGTAGCGGCGGCTCGCCGTCGTGGTAGGCGTCGGCGCGGTCCTCGTCGTTGGGCAGCGAGTAGCGAACTCCACCGTTGGTCGACGGGCGAAGCTGCCGGTGTGGGGGCAGGCGGCCGGTGTAGGAGGCGGGGCATATCCGGTCTTGGTGGTGGTGGTGGACTCGCTGGTGGTGCAGCCGGTGGAGTACTACGCCGGGCTGTCGGGCGAGCCAGTCTTGGAGAGGGCGAGCTCGGTGAAGAAGAGCCGCTAGCTCCCCCCTCCCTCGGTGGACGACTCGGCGACGAAGTCTCTCCGGTCGGCCGAGCCATCGCCCACCGCCTTGTCCCAAGTCCGGCCTCGCCCTTCGTCGAACATGACGTCTCGAGATGCGGGCGCTGCGTGTCGCGAGGGTCAAGGATGCGGTAGGCCTTGACGCCCTGCGTAGCCGATGAAGACTCGGTGTGCTCCGATTGGTCGAGCTTGCCGATGTGGTCGAACTCCTTGGCGAACGCCGAACGGCGGCAAGACGCGAGGTGGCTCACCACGGCTTGCGCCCATGCCAAGCCTCGCACGGCGCTCTTGCCGTCAAGTGCCTTGGTGGCGAGCGGTTGAGGAGGTGGACGGCGGTCATCACCGCCTCTCCTAGTAGATCGCCGGCATCCCTCTGCTTGAGGAGGGCCGGGCGGTGGCTGCCACCGTGCGGTTTCCCCGATCGACGATGCCGTTACTTCGCTGCGGGGGTGTGCGGGCGGAGAAGTGGCGCTTAGATCCCTCGTCGGCGCAAATGCGCGTGAACTCGGCCGCCGTGAACTCGCCTCCGTTGTCCGTGGCGCGGCACCGGCTGCGGCCGCCTCCTTCTCCGGCGGCTTGGTGGCGCTTGATGGCGTCCGCAGGCGCCCCTTTGGTGTCAAGCGGGGACAGCCCACATGTAGCGGACACGTCGTCGACAAGGAGGAGGAAGTAGCGCCGTCCCTCCGGTGTAGCCGGTGTCACGGGGCCGCCGCAGGTCGCCGTGCATGAGCACTAGCTTCTCCAGGCACGAAAGCTCGCTTGGCGAGGGAAGGGCTGTCGCCGCTTACCATTGAGGGCGCGGTGTCGCAGAACTGCTCCACGTGGTCGGCGCGCGGCAAGCCCCCCCGCACCATCTCCTTGTTGTCGAGCTGCCCGGGGCCTCGAAGTTGAGGTGCCCAAAGCGCTCGTGCCACCGCCCGTTATTGTCGTCGCGTCGTCTTTGCAAGACGGAGAGCTGCGCCACCGCACATGAAGGGCGTAGAGCGGTTGCTCGCCCCATTCACCTTGGCGTGAAGGCGGCGTCGCGATCAGTCGCGCGCGAGAATCCGTCCTCGATCAACACGCCACGAGCCATTCTCATCCAGTATCCCCAAGGCGATGATGGAGTTCCTCGGCGTGGGGATGTAGTAGACTGCCGGTGTGTGGAGCCGGTGCTCGCCCGATCTTGGCGGCGAAGATGATGACCCGACGCCCTTGATCTCCGACGGTGGAGGCGTCCCGAACTTGACAGCCTCGCACAGCCGGTCGAGCTCGGAGAAGAACTCTCGCCGCCCGGTCATGTGGTGGGTGGCGCCGGTGTCGAGCAACCAGCCGTCGATCTTGTCGTCATCGGAGCCGCTGTTGAGGAAGGCATGGGCCTTTGGCTCGTCGAGGTGGAGGAGTGTTGGTATTTATTAAGTGCTAATAGAATATGAAGATTCATAAGCAGCGCCTGTAATACCATTGTAGCTTTTCCCTAGAAGAGTATTCTAGAGTATCGTATCCACAGGGAAACTTTGGCTAAAGAATCTAATAAGTCACAATCATGCATCTACTAACTTAGCAAACCACTAGACTAAAGTGAGGGGGTAAATGGTAGATGATAGGAGTTATGAACAATATCACACACAAGAGAATTCCATGATGAATGTATAGCTAGCAAGTTGAGAGGACAGCGGGAGAGATCAAGGTTCCTATGTACTTCTCTATTACTTAGGTTCTATGATAGCAATCACACTAATGCACTTTGGAGCAACAGATCCTTTCCAACTCTCGAGGAAGACTGGGAAGAAGGTAGTTGGGAGAAGGCTACCAAAAGCTCTACGAAACACCAACCCAAATGTGGTGGATTACATCGGCCAGTCAGGGCTGTCACCCCTGGGGCTACCACAACTATCCGTAGGATTGGGCGCAATCTCAGGTAACCTATAGCCTAGACACTAAGTCTATACTATCGATTACAACTCTAGCTACCGCGAATAACTAAAGCCCTCAATACGAGCAGAGATCCCATGCAATTGTATAACAACTATACTAACCAAATATATGAAAGACATGAAAGTAAATAGAGAAGATAAATATATAAATCATAAGTCTTACAAGAAAGGATACAAGACATACCAAACCCTGAAGACTTCTCCAGAACCAGAGCATAGCTCCGCTCTCCCTAACTCTCTAGTTGCTAATCTACTACATTGGAGAGTCTAGCCCTAATTCTCTAGTGGAGAGGTTGTCCTCACATTGGGACACCTCGATGATCAACAGATCAAAGGATATGAATGGAATACATTAGGGTTTCACCCTAGGGGCAGGGGGTCTTGTTATATAGGGGTCTCCAGGCCTCCCTCCTAGTTCAGCAGGCGATGTGGTACTAAGCCTTCCACCATGTCTTATGATAATGCACATAGGCTTAGATGGGCCGAATTCAGATTTGGGCCCAATTAATCCCACAGGTCATGTTCTAGAGTCTTCCATTGGATGCACTGTAGCCCTTGGATCCAACCGACCTTGAGGAACGGCGTAGATCTAATCTCCATGGCGGTAGTGAACCGACGTACGAAGCTGAGGCTGACTGGTGGGCCCCACAGGGCGGCCGCGCCCATGCATCAGGGCGGCCACGTCCTGAGGGCCTGAGGCTACCAGGTGGGCCCCATCTTGTGGGTCATGTCCTCTGGTGTCTTCTAGAGTATTCTTACGTGGGTTTCAAGTCGAGTTGCTTCACGGATAGGTCTTTGTGTCGGATGGCTTGCAAACTCTGGTGTTTTCCTGTTTAATCCCTAAAAATATATAAATCACCAAAACTCATGGAATTATGTTAGTCAGGCCCCTAAACTATATTGATATTTATTTTAAGCCCTTATTTCATGTTTAGTTGACTATTAATATTATGCTATAACAGATGTCAACAAGGAGCGCGGCGGCGACCGGTGCGAAGGGGAGTGCAGCTCGATGTTCCCGTGAAGGAAGAACAGAGCCGCGTCGTCACCCTCCTGCGCTTGCGCGACGTGTGCCTGACCGCCACGCCTCGGCTGCCGGCAGTCTTTGGCCCAATGGCCGTTCCTGCCGCAGTTGTTGCAGATGTCATCGCGGTTCGCCTTGCGCTCACCGTCGGCGTCGGGGAGGCCGCCAGAGCACCACCACGCCCCTGGGGAGCCTTGTCCCTCTTGCGTGACCGACGCTTGCGAGTGCCGCTCGACGAACCCGAAGAAGCATCCCCCTTCTTCCGCTCTCGCTGGCGGGCGAGCCATTGCTCCTCGGTGAAGAGAAGCTTGCCACCGGAGGTGGCCGGCTCTGAGGGTGTATGGAAGTTGATGGCCTTGAGCTTCCCGACCACGTTCTCGATCGTCAACTCCTCGAACTCCATCAGCATCTTGTTGATATTTCTAACACGATCCATAACAGGAAGGCGAAAGAAATATATATGGTATCTATCATAACTTTGCAGCTTGGATGTGGAGTTAATCTCACGATCCAACAAAGGCGGAGTTAGGCGGTGTTAGTTGTGGGGTGTAATCTCAGCACCATTATCCATAGTGGAGTTAATCTCACTAAGGATATGTACACGAGGTGTACCACACATTTTTAGGCATTATCTACATACTAGTCTGTCACCCTAGCAATAACGCTATAAGAAATGCGTGTATGGTATTCTTGATGTGCCTTGATAAAAGATGATCATGATATCTGCAAGCGCCACGATATAGAAATACCATTGTAGCACTTCACCGAGTCTATCCGTATCATATTTATATTTTTACCATAGGGAAGGGGTAGTCTATGGAAAGTAAGAGAGATAGGTATGTCTAATGATTTAAGAGATGTATAAATTGACATGAGGTTCACTTGCGGTTGTATAATGCAGAGTAGCCATATGCATCTAACAATACTCATAACAGGATAAGTCTCATAATAAAGATAAATAATCAATAGTAATAAATAATAACTACCCAAGTCTAAGATCATGGTATGCCACTAGTATCATATGAGCTATTAACATGGTATAGAAAGAATAGACAGAATATTCCTAAGTTACTCATAATCATATGTCAATGAATACTATAATTAGTGCAATTACATCTAGCTATCATGGCAAGGTTGCAATATATCTACACATGGTAAGCATTACCAATGACGATCAAGAACGAAACAAGATCATCACCGTAATTATGGCTCAACTAGGCCTATCATTCGGGGGTGGACTCAAAGGACTCAACAGACCTGTCACTCCCGCAATCTACCACACGTCCCTAATGTAGGGTGCGATCCGCGATTAAAACGTTGTATAAACACCACGTTTACACATTGCTCACCACCCACTAAGTGATCATCTAAGTGGATGCTATATGACTCCATGCATAAAATATAAGACAAACTTACTAATCTAGACATATAATCATAGCAAGCATGGATACATATCACTAAGAATATAATCATAAAATAGAACAAAGTCATAACAATTGTATTCCAACTAAAATACTTACAGTTTCGATACAAGAGAGAAGCCACGAGAAGCTTGGCTCCCGCTACTCCTTGACTATCGTGGAATCCAAGGCAAGCTTGACTTCCTCTAGATCTAACTAGGTAGCTAATCGCTTCTAATATGATGAACTAGGGCTTAGGATCTAGACTTGGTGGGATTTGAATGAGATGATCTGAGACTGAATTCGAATGAATTAGGGTTTTGCCCCTGGGGGTCGAGGTCTTCTTATATAGCCCTTGGTGATGAACAGGGACCCTTGGATCAAACCGACCTTGAACAACGGTGTAGATACAACCCCAATGTCGGTGACAACCCGCCATAAAAAGGTGAGGCTGACAGGTGGGACCCACCTGGCGGTCGCCAGTGGCTTAGCCGGCGATCGCCAGGACTCTAGGTCCTGGTGAGATCTCCTTCCTCCAGGTGTCTTCTGGTGTCTTCTAGAATGTTTTAGTCCACTTTTCGGATTGAGTTGCCTCACGGTCAAGTCTTGTCATCGTATGGGATGCAAACTCTGAGGTTTCTCACTGCTTTCATCTGCTTTTATCTGTTTAGTCCCTACAAAGTCATGGAATACCAAAACTCATGGAAATATATTAGTTGGACCCCTAGACTTATGTTGATATTCATTCTAAGCCCTTATTTCATGTTAGTTGGCTAATAAAATTATGTTATAAGGCATACCAACAAGCTCCCCCAAGCTTACCTCTTGCTAGTCCCTAGCAAGACTTATTTTATTATACTAACTACTTGGATCAGGAGTTGCTGCAACGCTTTCACGCCTCAAGAATACACATGCTTTCAAACAAAATTTCTCTCCAGATAAGAATAAATTTTTCAACCTTCAACTTACCCATATTACCTTTTACCTTTGGGGCTTATAACCTTTTCTTCAATCTTGGGAAATTAAAAGATAGAACAGTCAAGTCAAGCACTATATCTCAAACTGTTTTGTTCAACTGTCCTTCTGGAGTTTTTGTAAGTTTTCAGAATAAAACTCAAAGTTTCTTTTGGTATGACCCTCTCTAGTCTCTCATTTGTGGTATTTGTGGATCCTCTCTAAGGTAATAAGGTTGTGTTGCCTTTCTCTCATAATGTGTGGTATTTTTGGCTAAGGCAGTAGGACACTATGCCTTCTTCTCTCTCACCCTATATCTAAAGTTTTATATCCGGAGCTCATAGGTGGGAAAAACTACATCTACTTACTAAGCATATATTATAAATTCAAGCAATGGATCCAAAGTCACGAGTCACACCGATCAAGTGGTGCATGTGTATGGTAGAAAGATCATAGTGGATATGATGGTAGGGAATATAGTAAGGTGTATGGAATGAGGGGAAAGCCTAATTCTACTTTTGCTCCTTGAAGAATCATCTCTCTTTGGAATCTGGAAACTTTTGGGAGAACTTGGGTTGTATCTCTTTATTTTTCTTTATTTTTCTTTTATGGAGAGGCGAGCATCTAAGTACCCATTGTTTTTAGCAGACACTTGTCCATTTTTTAACTCTCCTTTATTTTCTCTCTTTTTTTTTCAATTACAACCCAAATCTCTTTTGTAATAACTTTTGAGAGATAGACAAAAGTAATGGAGCTTCTGTAATACATTTGCTAGAAATATGTGGATGGGTATAGGGAATATTTTTGGTTGCTCTCTCCCAAAATAGGAGTAGAACATTTTTTTTTGGTGGCTATAGTGAATGGATATATATGATGGATATATGTATGGTGGTGTAATGAGGATGCGTACTTCTAGGGTGGAAATAGCATATAGGTGAATGGAGTCGAGTGGAGTGGAAATGTAGTGAGATGGAATGAGGTGGAGTGTACATGATCAGCATGACAAGTTTCTAAGGGTCACAAAGATTGAACAAACTCAATGCAAAGCAAGCAACCTATATATATCTCAAAGGGTTTTCCTAATCTAGGGAGCATGTATTTATGGCTGTGGTAGGAGGTTCAACACTCTGTCACACAGGAACTTATCATGTGCATTTTATATTTTTAAAATAAATCTCCAGAAATCTAGTGTCACTAGGAGTAAGATCAATAGCAGCTCAGACTATCTTATATCATATCCGTCAATTACCTAGACTTTAGAGCAAGCATTTACAACCCAAAGGTTTCAGGTTTAGAGTAAATCTCAAGTCAAAGCAGTTTTGCATTTAGAGCTCAAGAGAAATTAAGCTTGAAAGCTAGGTACTAGAAAGGAATTACGGCGGAGCAACTATTCATCATCTCCATGTTGGTAGATTTTAGGGTTCATTTTAGTTGAGCAAAGCAAACTGGTATACACTCTCTCTTGATCTTTTTATTCTCACACTCTAGCAAAAGACTCTTTAAACGACTAAACTTTATAAAACTAGACTCTTAACAAACTCTATAGCAAACCAAATATTTAGCTAATAATAAATACTATAGATATAGATAGTAGGGATACTTATCGGGATAACTGAGGGTGCACTCCCCAAGCTGGTTTGAAGTGTAGTTGTCAATGATGTAGAAGTTGAGGTAGATGGCGATAATGGTGACACCTATCATGTCTCTCCTCCTTTCAAAATTCTGCTGAACTCAAATAGACAACAATTCTAGTGGAACTTTGGTTAAGCATTAGGGGTTAGCCACATTGCTTTAAGTTGCCTGGGATATATATATTTTTGGATTTTTTTTATTTTTCTACGCAAGAAAAGATAAAGTACTTATGCATTTTTATTTTATTTTGAGGCCACCACAGCAAATAGCCTAGAGGGTTAAGCCTCGGAGTTACTCACATGGGGCTTTAAGGTTTTCACAAAAACAAAGCACAAAATATTTTTGTTGTTTTTGAATGATGCTAAAGATAAACATGATATGAAATAAATATGCAATGCTGGGAATTTTAAATATGGATAACTATCGAAGTTACCTTTCGGGCGAGGGTTCGGCGATTAGAGTCCTCCGAACAGGGACTTCTAGTTCTGCTCTTTACTCCCGAGGGTACATCAGTTGTCACAATTGGTGGCACTGATGATTCTGTTGTCTCTTCTGATGACGATTTGGGAGATGTCTTTTTCTTCCTCCACTTTAGCTTAGCTGGTGGACTTTTCTCTGGAGTGGTTGGTTCTTCTACTTTCTCTATGGATGGTTCAGGTGTAAGGGATTTAACCTCTTTACTTACCTGCTCATCTCCTGAGTCTTTAATCCACTGCCTCCTTTGGCGGCGACGAGCTGACCTGCTCTTCCTGGGTTTCTCATAATCATTATAACTATTAAAATACACACGTACCTTTTACGTAGGAAACTGGAAGTGAATCTCTCTGTCTGGATGTAGATGATGGCGCGTGTAGTGTTGAGGAACGGTCTCCCCAGCACTAATGGAGGATCTTGATCTTCCCCCATGTCCATGACTATAAAGTCGGTAGGGACATAGTGATCTAAGATTTTGACTGGTACATCTTTAGCAATTCCTTCTGAAAACCGGTATGATTGGTCTGCCATCTACAGCTGCACAAATGTTGGTTGCAACGGCAATTTTCCAAATAATAGTTCATATGTTACCTTTGCTATCAAGTTGATGCTGGACCCCATATCGCAGAATGTATTATTGAAGGTTAAATAATTAATAGAACATGCGATGGTAGGAGTACCTGGATCATCTTGCTTGGCGGCATAGGTGACTCAAGTAGATGGTCATTTTCGAACTTACCTTGTTGACCACCATTACCTTTGTAGGTCAGGCCTTCTTTTTATCTATCCCGGTTCTTCTTTCTATTCTTGTTGATGGTCTCGATCTTTGGTTACGTGTCGACGGTATATGAATAGGACCATTGCGGGTGAGCAGGAGAGGTATGTGTCTTATTCTTGAAGTTGAATTTCTTCTTTCTCCCTTTAATGTTGAAACAAATCTTCGCACCGTCTTCGCGAGATGATAGCTTTAGTCCGCAGCTGTACTCGTGAATGGGCGACCAAGTATGATCGTTGATCTTTCGCTTCCTCCCCTGTTTCCACGATCGCTAAGTCTCTGCTGGTACATAGGAGCCTCTAACTCCCACACACACGCCTTCAAGTATCCCCTTGGGGTAGCATAGTGACTGATCTGCCACCGCAAGCACATGGTTGTATACAAAAGTGGTTCACCATGAATCTTTTCATATATTACCTTAGGCATGATGTTCACGCTTGAGCCGAAGTCACATATCGCATTATCGAAGGTGTGCGGTCCTATCTGGATGGAAATGACTGGCCTTCCTGGATCTCCCTTCTTGGGTGGCATAGAGTCATCCAACCAGTTGCTTCCTAAGGTCTCTCTATAGTAGTGACCTGCATTAAAAATATCGACAAGATTTGCAGATTCTAATTCTTCCGGCTGGCCCGGAATCTTACCTGGTGTGGTTAGTGGAACAAAAGTTGCCAGCTGAGAAATCTGAGACTCTATCATCTTATTAAAACTATGTTGATTTTTAATTGTAGAAGAAAAGCTTTCCATTCTAGTGTTGATAAGTTCTAAAGCTTTATCACTCGAAGCTATCTTCCTAGATAGATTCTCCATGGTTTTACCTTGGCTAAGAACTAGGTCTCTTAAAGAAGGTTGATTATAATTATTAAAATTGTTACCTTGATTATTACCTTGGTAGTTGCCTTGGTAGTTGGGCCTCTGTTGATTCCAACCTTGATTCTGTTGAGGACGATAGTTATTGTTGTTATTGATGAAGTTGATGTCCTCCACAATCTCTGGGCAATTCCTGTCGGTGTGGCCTGTGTTACCACATTCTTCACATGTCATGCGGGGAATCTTGAATTTGCATGACCTCCTTGGGTTGAGGAACTCTATCCTCAAGCTTCTTCATGATTAGGTCCATCTTGGCGGGACGAAGATATCTACCTCTTTGAGTTGGTGCATTCCTCTCTTGCGGGGTTGACGCTCTTCATTCCAACTTTGGTTGGAAGCCATCTTCTCCACAAGCTCTGTAGCATTGGTCAATGTAAGTGATAAGAAAGCACCTCCTGCCGCAAAGATCCATCGCCTCACGAGCACTAGAACGAGCCCGTGGTAGAAAGTTTGCATAAGCGACCACTTCTAAATTCCATGATGTGGACATTCTGAAATGTATTCTTGAAACGCGCCCGCGCCTAGGGATAGATTCATCGTGTTGCTTTGTTGGAAATTGAATATCTTCCCTCTTAAGGCATTCGCCTTGCCTATAGGGAAAAAAAGCTTGGCGAGAAAGGCCGTGGAGCATAGAGCCCAAGTTGTGTTCTTCTCCTTTGTAGCGTAGAACCATTGCTTTGCCTTCCCCAAGAATGAGAATGGGAAGAGGCGTAGCAAGATGGCGTCTCTTGGTACGTCCTTCATAGTGAAAGTACTGCAAATCTCCAGGAAATGTTGGAGATGAGCACTCGCGTCTTCATGTGCCTTTCCGCAGAATTGGCTAGCTTGCACCATGTTGATGAGTCCAGGCTTGAGTTCGAAACCATTGTTTCCAACCTCTACCTTCGGCCCAGTGAGGATGTTGGCCATGTTAGGAGCTGAGAACTCACGGAGTGTCTTGTCACCCATAGCCTCAAAATCAGGTGATAAGCTTCGCCTGCTTTGATCAACATCCGGATTAGAAGGTCTTGATGTCTGTGCTGGTGTTTGTCTGAGTTTAGCTTTGGCCTTTCTCGATTATGTCTTTAGGATTGTCAACGTAATTATCCAGACGGTTGTTCCAATTCATACATTTACCCTACATAAGATCAAAAACAAGTAGACAAACAAGGGTAAGCCTGTTTGAGTATGTGATAATGGGTTCTCAATGCATTATGTGATGCAAGTGATCTCTCTTAATTCCATGTATGTGTGTTTAGGTTTTGGCTAGCGCCCTTCCCCGGCAACGGCGCCAGAAATACTTGTTGATATTTCTAACACGATCGATAATAGGAAGGCGAAAGAAATATATATGGTATCTATCATAACTTGTCAGCTTGGATGTGGAGTTAATCTCACGATCCAACAAAGGCGGAGTTAGACGGTGTTAGTTGTGGGGTGTAATCTCAGCACCATTATCCATAATGAAGTTAATCTTACTAAGGATATGTACACGAGGTGTACCACTCATTTCTAGACATTATCTACATACTAGTCTGTCACCCTAGCAATAACGCTCTAAGAAATGCGTGTATGGTATTATTTATATGCCTTGATAAAAGATGATCATGATATCTGCAAGCGCACAGATAGAAATACCATTGTAGCACTTCACCGGGAGTCTATCCAGGTATACGACTCCATGCATAAAATATAAGACAAACTTACTAATCTAGACATATAATCATAGCAAGCATGGATACATATCACTAAGAATATAATCATAAAATAGAACAAAGTCATAGCAATTGTATTCCAACTAAAATACTTACAGATTGGATACAAGAGAGAAGCCACGAGAAGCTCGGCTCCCGCTACTCCTTGACTATCAAGAATCCAAGGCAAGCTTGACTTCCTCTAGATCTAACTAGGTAGCTAACTGCTTCTAATATGATGAACTAGGGCTTAGGATCTAGACTTGGTGGGATTTGAATGAGATGATCTGAGACTGAATTCGGAATGAATTAGGGTTTTGCCCTGGGGTCAGGGGGTCTTCTTATATAGCCCTTGGCGATGAACAGGGACCCTTGGATCAAACCGACCTTGAACAACGGTGTAGATACAACCCCAATGCCGGTGACAAACCGCCATAGAAAGGTGAGGCTGACAGGTGGGACCCACCTGGCGGTCGCCAGTGGCTTAGCCGGCGATCACCAGGACTCTAGGTCCTGGTGAGATCTCCTTCCTCCTGGTGTCTTCTGGTGTCTTCTAGAATGTTTTAGTCCACTTTTCGGATTGAGTTGCCTCACAGTCAAGTCTTGTCATCGTATGGGATGCAAACTCTGAGGTTTCTCACTGCTTTCATCTGCTTTTATCTGTTTAGTCCCTGCAAAGTCATGGAATACCAAAAGTCGTGGAAATATGTTAGTTGGACCCCTAGACTTATGTTGATATTCATTCTAAGCCCTTATTTCATGTTAGTTGGCTAATAAAATTATGCTATAAGGCATACCAACACATCTCGATCGTGATGGCGACCTGCAGGTACTTCTCGGGGACGACGCGGAGGAACTTCTCGATGGCTCGCTCCTCGTCGATGCTGTCGTCGCCGTACCGCGCCAACTGCTGCATCATGGTCATGAGGCGGAGAGCGAAGTCATCGATGTCCTCGCCTGGCTTGAAAGCCGGGTTCTCCCACTCCTTGCGCGCTTCCGCAGCGTGGCTCGGCGGGGAGTACTTTCGCCCGATCGATGCGGCGGCAATGGAGTCCCAAGCATCCTTGGCGGTGCTCTTGTCCGCGATGGAGGACTGCATCTCCAGCGGAATAGAGGCAAGGATAGCCCCCAGCGCCCGACGATCGTCGGTGTAGACGGCGTCGCCGTGCCAGACAGCATCCCACATGTGCGCGCCGCATCTTCACCTTCATCACCATGGACCACTCGGGCGTGGTTGGTCTTGGTGAGCATGGCCACCCACGCCAATCCCGGAGTCCTTGACGACGGTGTGGACGACCGGAGGAGAGTCGGGGCGACCATGGCGATCACGAGCTGGTCCGGGGAAGGGGAGACGCGCCGCCTATCTAGGCTCCGCACGCCCGGCGTCCCGTCCGCGTCCTCTGCGCGCCCGCCGCTCCCGGTCGTTGAAGTCCGCGCATCGCCTGCTCCGCTCTGCGCGTTCCCGCAGCCGCTGCGCCTCCGGCTCGCGGTCGATGCGAGGATCCCGCCATGGATCACGTCCATGCGGGGCGCCGTCGAGCCACGCCGCCGTCGGTCGGGGCCTCCGGCGTCTTTGCTTGCTCCAGCGGCGCCGCGCCGCCACGCGCGTGCATCCCGGGCCTGCTCGAGCCTGTGCGCATGTGCTTGCGTCGCGGTCCCTCGCGTCCCGCCCGGTCGCGCGCGTGAAGGAACGCCTGCCGCGCCGCGACGGCGTCCGTCCGCGTCCTCTCCAAAGTCGCGGCCTTCGGGTCACGCCCCTCCCGAATCCGCATCCCGCCGTCCATCCAACGCGCCCGCCGCGCCGCGCCGGAAGTTGGGGCCGTGCCGAAAGGCCGCCCGCGTCCGCTTCGGGCGTCCGCGTCCCCGAGCGACCCGCACCTCGCGTCGCTAGCGTCGGGTCGGGGAAGCGCGTCCACCCGCCGACGGCGCCGCCGCCAGATCCGCCGAAGTTCGATCGCGGTCTCCCGCATCACGAAGCCGGGAAGCCGCGCGCCGCTTTGCTAGTTCGCGTCGCGTCCGCCCGCCCAACTGCCGCTCCGCGTCCACCGAGGCCGCCCCATCGCGCAAGGCAGCGGCCGGCCGCCGCCGCCGCTCGGCAGCGGCGCCTCCGCGGCCGCCACGGCGGCCGTGCGCGGCGGCTCTGCAGCCGCGAGCCACTCCGCTCACGCCGTGACTGCGCCCGCACGGCAGCCTCCCTCCCCGCGCCCGGTCCGTCCCGCTGCAGCATCTCCGCCTCCCCCCGCGGCGCTCGCCTCCCCGAGGCGAGCGGCCCGTGCGTCACCCCTCCGGCGACGCCCAGCCAGAGGTCGAAGACTCAACCGAGGAAGCAACGGAGTGGAGGGAGGCAGGCATGGTGACGGGATTGGGATGGAGAAGAGGAAGGGGAAAACCCCAGGTAAGAACTCAGGCTCCGATACCAATTGTTGGAGGCAAAGAGGTATTTTGGGAGTGATTTCCATTACTTTGCCACGCCTCAACAGAGGCTGGCTGCTTAGTACATATAGGTAGGTTCCTTACAAGAGAAGCAAGCTAAGCATATTCTAGATGCTAAAGTAATATGCTAAAGTAGAGATAAGGATAAGTGCTGACAAGGCAGCCACCAACTACTCTAGATAATATCCTAAATAGATAAGCCCAAGACTTATAGCTGTCAGGTATCTATCGCTGTTGAAGGGTGATCACCTCACTTTGGTGAAGCTGTGGCATCAGGAGCTAGCTATATTCAGCTTCAGCATGCTAGTTGCCACACTATTTCAAAATCTAACAAAGCAGCGCACAGATGCTATATTGACGAGAGTTAACTTGCTTGTTAGCCTCTTTTGACAGTGGCCAGACTATGACTTGTCGACACCTATTCCCTCTGTTCATTTTGGTATGCTTTCAGTGGTTGCTTTAAGATAAAACTAGTTCTTGGAAGCAGAGGAAGATCACCTTGTAATGAATTAGTAACTTATGTTGTAAGAATCCTTATAGACTTGCTTTCTCAAATGCATGAACTAGCTCCTGCTGGTGTTATAACTTTTAAAGCTTTGAGCAAAAATACTATACATGCTATTGCTCTAATACCATGCCTGCAAAATACAGTTTCTCCAGCAAACAGAAAGGCTATTGGCCTATTGCTCTAAAAATATAATGCCTAAGGACGCGGGAAGATATAAAGATAGCCCTTATATTGAAATTTAAAATCAAACTTGCACAATTCATAACACTGAAATTTAAAAAGACAAGAAAACCTACCATACTACAGTAGATAAGAAACTGTACCTTAACTTCTCCAGATTCATGAGATTTCCAAATCATCTTCAAGTACTACTAAGCACAAAATAACACGTCCTAGTTAAAGTCAAGACTCTGTTCTCTATTGAACCCTTCTGGCCATCTGCAGCTTGAGTTCCATCCGAATGGCGGTCCATCAATTCGAAATGACACTCACACGGTTTTATATTTTCGTGATATTGTCGGTCTTATCATCCTTGGTCAACATTTCTCTGAACACGCTAATACATCCTCTATCGGACCGTCTTCCACGGCGGTATCAATCAAAGTCTTACAGTAACAACAACATCGGGTTTCAATCCCATAGAGACCATGCCATCAAGTAAAGTATGAAAGGTAACAGCATTGGGTTTCAAGCCAATCAAGAGCATATCATCAAGGAGTTTCATCACTTCGCCCACTTCACCAGCTAAGAAATACCCATGAATCGTTTCATTGTAGGTAACAACATTAGGTTTTACACCCGCACGGGGCATCAAATCAAAGAGCTTCCGGGCCTCTATAACCTTTCCTTCTTTGAATTGCTTGTCCATCATTGCAGTGAACACATTGACATCAGGAGGAATGCCTCTATCCATCATCTCATAAAATAGTTCCTCAGCCTTCTCCCATTTGCCGTACATAGAAAAACCATGAATTAGGGTCGTAAATGTTATGACATTGGCAGACAACCCATCATCAATCATCTGAGAAAATAGGGACATTGCATCGTCCAGCCGGCCTATCTTGCAAAGCCCATCTATGACTGTGGTGTAGTTGACTATGTCTGGCATCAATCCGAGCTGATGCATTTTGTTAAATATAAGGATTGCATCATCTAGCATTCCACATTTACAAGATGCATACATCGTATGTTGAAGACATGATGATCAGTCGCATTCCATTTTGTACCATTAGATCTTTGACATTGTTCATTTCAACAAGATTGCCTTCCGGTAGCATACCCATGAACCGTACTTCTATAGGTGACAACATCGGGTTTTTCACCGCTCTCAATCATAGAATTAAAAATCTCTCTAGCCTCTCGCACACCCTCCGTGATTTTTACATACGCATAGTCTATCAACGTATTGTAAGTGACAACATCGGCCGTTGCCCACATCCGACATTTGTTTGAGAATTCTGACTGACTCTTTCCACTGCCCCAAAGAGAGGTATCCGTGGATCAGACTGGTATATGTAGTGCAGTCAGGCATAATATGTTTGTCAATCATCTGCTGAAGTACCTCCTCAGCCTTGTCCATTGCATGCACCTTGCAAAAGCCATCAATCATTGAGCTGTAGGTCACAACATTTGGCCGGATCCCATGATCAAGCATTTCGCGAAACAGGGTGTAAGCTTTCCCCTCTTCACCCTCTGTAAAGAAGCCATGGATTACGGTGCTATAAGACACCACATTAGGTGGGCAGTTGTCTCCATCTTCAGCCATCATGTGGATCAGCTCGGCCGCCTCATCACATTTCTTCTCAGCACATAGCCCTTTGAGAAGTGTGGTGTAGGAGAAGACATTGGGGGTGCAGCCGAGCTCAGGCATCCGTCTGATCACAATATTCACTGCATCACTTGTCCTCTTCTCGGCACACAGGGTCCTAAGCAACGGAGTGAAGGCGATGGCATCTGCCCTCGGCCCTGTCTTAAAGATTTGGCCCAATGCAGCAAAGCCGAGGTTCAAGCAGCATGCATTGCAACAGCAGTTGATGAGGATGCCGTAGGTAGCTATGCTAGGAGCCACCTTCTTGATACCCGCTCGAGCCATGCGGTTGAACATGGACACGGCAAGGGCAGGGCCGTCGCGCCTGCGGTGGAGGAGACCGGGGGTGCGGCGGCGACAGTGGTGAGTAGCTGGTTGAGGGCGAACGCGGGCGCCTCGCTTGAGGAAGCAATTCGTCGAATAGATCGAGTGCGTCCTCGGGGCGAGGTCCCCGGCGGTAGCACTTTCCAATGAACTGCTCCAGTTCCCAGGAAGGGCGGCGGTCGGCCCTCCACAACTCCGCCGCTGATGCAATGCCCGGCGGTGGGGAACGCATTTGGATCGATGGGAGTACCTCGTCGCAGAGTTGGCGCGTGGCCTCAGGGGTGAGACTTCCCGAGCGGAGGCGCCGTCCAATGATCCGCTTCAGCTTCTTCAGCCAAGCGAGGCGCGGAGGGATCGACATGGTCGTCGCCGGCCGTTTGCGGTCCACTCCTCGCGCCTCCGATTCCCCTCCGGTGCTGTGGGAAATGCAGCTCGCCCTTGGGATGGTCCGCACGCACGGCGCGGCGGTGGCGGTGTGAATCGAAATTGGCTTTTACCCGTATATCCCTATGAAAGTTTGGTCCAACCTGCGTGCCACTAAAAAGTTTACCCACACCGTGTGCTTGTATGCCATTCCGTCCACCTCTGCGGCTAACGGTTGTCAAGCTGTCAAAGAAAAGGTCTGAAATACCCTTGAACCTGACATGTGAGCCCCACATTCATCTCCTTCTCACTTTTTATTTTCTCTCTCCTCTATCCCTCGGCTGAGAAAGACGGTGCGCTTCTTCGTCCTCCGGCGCGCGAGACCTCCGGCAGACTCATCGGCGTCGGGGCATGTCCGCGACCGCCCGGCACGTGAGGCGGAGCGGCGGCTTCGCCCGCGGCGGCGTGCGTGCGCGAGGCCTCGTCGGGGGCAAAGCGCGATGTGGGGCAACAGCGCGCGGGGGCGGCGGTGCGGCGCCGTGGTCGATCGGCACGAGGTCGGCGGCACCGCGTGGATGTGCCACCGTAGGCGCCACCAAGGCTCGCTTTGCAAGCTCACGCGTCCTCGCCCTCCCTCGCGTTCTTTGCTGCCACGGAGCCGAGGCCCGCATTGATGGCGGCGCCCGCCGCTAACGCGAAGGCGGACATGCTCGCGCAGCGCCGCAGCAGCAAGAGGAGGGCACCGCCGCGGACATGCCCGGCGAGGGAGGGCATAGCAGCTCGTAGCGTCGCCCTTGGCCATGGATCGCCGGCCGGGGCGAGACGACGGCGCCAACCCCTCCCCTCCACCTCCCGCGGCGCTATGCCCTTGGCCATGGCTCGCCGACCACGCCAGCTCGGTCCGGCGCCGTGCCCACGCCGCCACTACCGCCGGTGTAAGCGAGCATGACCGGGCGTAAAGGGAGCACGACCGCGCCACGCTGCCACTACCGTCGGAGACCAGCGCGCGACGCCGAGAAGCCGTGAATCCGCCGAGGTGGCACACCTACAAGCTTCCCCTCACCTTTCTCTCCTCGCCAGCCCTTGGATTCGAGTATGGTGGCTGAAATCGCGGACGGCGAAGCTCCGGCTGCCATCCATGGTGGACTAGCACGAACGCCGCTGCTCGCCTCCCTCTCCGTCTCGAGATGGCTTTTTTTAATGATGAGAAGTCTCACATGCGTGGGGAGGAGTCTTGGCTGTTGCCGGTCCGGAGAAGCAAGCGGTGTGGGGCAATAGCGAGCAAGAGCGGCCGCCGCGGCGGACATGCCGCAATGAGCGAGAGGAGGGCGCCGGGCGGAGCGGACATGCCCAGGCGAGGCCGCGCGCGTCGTCTTGCCGGGCTGCCGGTGGCAGCAGCTCGGCGAGGGAGAGAGATGTGTTTGTCGACAGCTTGGTCCCGCTGGACATGAAGAGAATACAGAGGATAGAGTAACGAGAGGAGGGTATTTTAGACATTTTTCTAGCCCGAGCCCACATGTAAGAGCTCCCAAACGGCCAAAACCAAATAGAATAGAGACGGAATGACGTACAGGTAAAACGAAGTTCACCTTGGGCACACAGGTGTGGACAAACTTTCTAGTGGCACGTAGATTGGACCGAACTTTCTTAGGGATATACGGGTAAAAGCCTCGCCTTCGCAATGCTGGGAGAGAGGACAGATGATTACGTGCCTGAGGGTGGGCCATCAGGTTGGAATGTTGGGCTTTTGACGGAATTTTTTCTTTATTAAGGAAAAAAGGATAATTAATTTGAGCATCAGATAATAATAATTTTAGTTGTTATGTACAGAAGAGAAGTGGCGGCAACTGAGGTCTACATGCAATGCGAATAATATTTATTTAAGCCAACCAGGTAAGAGAGACGTGGATTATATTGATAAGAGTTAAATACATCGGCAGTCGTTAAACTTGTGGCGTTGTGTCACTTAGGTCTACAAACTCTCAAAATCGCAATATAACCTAATAAACTTGTTAAGTTGTACCACTTAGGTCCACAAACTCTCAAACATGTCACTTAAATCCACGAACTTATTAAGTCTGTGCCATTTAAGTCCACGGACATGTGTACATACATTAGAATGACTATTTATATCATGCGTGAAAATTATTCCCTTAATAAATGACATAATAATTAAGTTATATTAATATAAATTTTGCAAATTGTTATTCAAGATAAGTGTACACATTTTGACTAAAATGTTTAATATATAAATATTTATAATTAAATTTTAAGCACTATATGTTCTGGAAAATGATGTTATAATACACCATTATGATGGAAGTAGCTGCCAAGGTCACTGCTATTAGAGCCTATTGGAGCCCTAATCGAACTTTTTAAAATTTCTTTTTTCACTAAACTAAAACAATAAAATTGGAAAAATAATTTGGAAAATTTATAAAGCCATTTTCATTTATCGAAATGAGCAACACACTAATTAAAGCTTGGAAAGTTTTTATAAAAATCATTAAATATTTCATTTTAATTTATGTTTCTTTATATTTACAGTCACAAACCCGACCTGATATTGCAGTAGTGCCAAGACGTGACGCTAGGGCCTAGGGGGTGTTCATCCATAGTTTCATCTCTTGGTTTTACCTGGTTACTAAGAGATTTTTTACCACGCTTGGCAATATTATGAGCCCTCAATTTCCTTTGATCCGACGGTCTATAAATAGGAGAAACTAGATGAGAGGAACTTAAGCTGTGGACCGAACCAGAAAAACATGTAGGCCTGAAACTGGTTTTAGAGGGTATAATAGTACTTTGACATATCAAAAGCAACTTCTCTGAATCAATAAAAAAAAGAGCTTCTCTAAATCGAATCAGAAGAGTTGGTTATCTGAATTAAAGAAAAACGAACCGCTTCTCGCGAATCCTTTCTTCTCCGCGGCGAATTGCTTCAGTGACCCCGCCCAGAGTACCCCTCCGCCTGCTACCGCACTCCTCATGGCCCGACGCCATGCAACGCTGCCGAAGCACGCCGCCGTCGGTGTCAGCTGCGCAGCCAACACGGGCGTCGCCTCCACCAAACATAGCTTGCCAAACAGTACGCTGCTCAAATTTCTCCATCTCGCGCCACGGTCGATCTCATTCCTCTAGCTACAATAGACCGAGATGGGGAGCCTGGGAGCATCCCATACCTCTCATCTCTCCCCCCGCTCCCGGATTTGGAAACCGTACTGGGAATCACTGGCTGCCGAGCTCCAGTAGCTCGTCCATGGTGGAGCAGAGGAGCAGCTTTCGTCTCCATCTTATCTCCTGCTCAGTCCGTCCTTGCCTCTCCCATATATTTGCCCCCGAGCTCGTCGCCGGCCGCGTTCCCAGAGCCGAGAAGCTGTAGATGACTACAAGTACTAAACTACCCTTGATTATGAGAAATGAGGAGAGGAACCGGCTAAAACAAAATCAACGGGAGGAACCATCCAAGCACGGTAAAAATTCTCGGTTACTAAAACCAGCCCGTAGAGCATAGAGGGCGCTTGAGAGCGGGTTGGTCTAGTTTTATAGGTTTCCACACATACATAGAGAGAGAGAGGGAGCCAGCGCTACGGCTTGGGTTGGACTGGTTTCACTGTTTTAGCGGTTTGAACCGTAGGGGCGACGAGGAATGTGCAACAACATTGGCCTTGATGTTTCTCCTGCTTTGTTCTTGCTCCGCAGGCACATGGAGCGGTGGCACGCATAAGCCAGGGGTGTTTGATGCAGGACTAAAGTTTAGCAAGTGTCACATCGAATGTTAGATGGAGTGTCACATGAGGTGTTTGGATACTAATAAAACAACTTACAGATTTCTTCAATATTCCGCGAGATGAATTAATTAAGTATAATTAATCCATTATTAGCACATGTTTACTAAAGCACCACATTGTCAAATTGTGGAATAATTAGGCTTAAAATACGTGTAACGATCCCGATTTCCGTGAAGAGAAATCCATAGATACGAAGTATAAAGTGATAGTCCCAGATGATCATTCCATTACCATATCCAAATCATAGTTAATATCGGTCTCATACATCGTACCAAAAGCAAAATGTAGCAAGGTTTACATTTATTATTACATCGCCACTTGGCGGAATCAAGCTAACATGCAGCAAGTAAACAACGACAATTAGAGTTGTAGAAGTGACTTCATCATCATCCATCTTGAGCGTAGAACGAGACCACCACTAGTCCTCCTAGTCGCCGACTTCAAAGTCGTACTCCGCCCTCCCCCCCCGAAACAATTATCAGTACGATTTGTACTAGCCACGTCCCCACCCTATGTGCATAGTTTTGTGGAATTGGATGCAATAAATGGCTAAAACGAAGCCTAATATATGGTTGTAGTTTTCTATGCAAGTTCATTCACATAATAATTAATAATTCATAATTATTAGTCAAATTTTTTAATCCATCCCAATTCCCATCCATCAACACCATTTTTTTTAAAGGAAAGCAGGGGAGCACCCTACCTATATTTTTCACTATTATATAAAAAGAGAGTACAAACAAAGAAGCTGAAGCTATAGGCTACACTAACAGCTAGGTTACTAACTAGGATACAACACGAGGACTTGAGGGAGGCTGTACAAGAGAGGGAAACAAAAGCAAAACAAAACTAGGAAAAACTGAACAGAGGAGGGGGAAAAAGGTACAAGGTTGCAAAGCTCAATAGCGAAAAATAGCTATAGTTCAAGAGAATTGTTCTAGCCATGTCGATAAGAGTTGTGCTTTTGCTGGTTTGGCATTGATACAAACCAAACCAAGTTCTTCCTTGAAGGATTTTTTTCCACTGCTTGAAGAAGTTCCTGTTTCCATGATCAAAAATGATATTATTTCTGGTTTTCCAAATGATTCAGCACGCTGTAATCATGATTTCTCTGAAAATATGATGCCCAAAGAGCCTTCTTGATGTGTGTTGGTATTTCTTAGCGCAACCACCAAGAGTAGACTTGGGATCCACTCAAGATGATTACTCTAGAAATACTCAGATAGATTCATTGGTTACAGAGGTCAATCCACAAGCGCACGGATCTATCATTGTAGCATTTCACCCGGAGTATTCAGGGTATTGTTATTTATATTTTCCCAAAGGAAGGCAGGTTTGTGTAAAGTCTAACATAGTGATGATCATAGCCCACAATGTATTTATGAATAACCGTTAGTCTAGTACAGGGGTAAGTACATGATAATTCAGGATAGCGAGAACACACTTCGAGCTTACTACAAGGATAAATATAAAAGAAAAGATAAAAGAAAAAAATCCTACGATGAGCAGGCGATTCTAATAAAGCCTATGCATAGAACTCTAGTTAATCATACGAGAAGTAATTGAATAGAAATAGAACTAAATCAAGATGATAGGGAGATGCCCGCAGCTGGTCTGCTAGCCGATAGACACTTTCAGAACTCCAACTCAACACCCAAACGTGGACAAGTACTAAGGACGGACAAGGCTATCACCACCTGCCACCTACCTCACTACCATAGGATGCTGACATTTCTGATGGTTACTGTTGATATTTCTAACACGATCCATAATAGGAAGGCGAAAGAAATATATATGGTATCTATCATAACTTGTCAGCTTGGATGTGGAGTTAATCTCATAATCCAATAAAGGCGGAGTTAGGCGGTGTTAGTTGTGGGGTGTAATCTCAGTACCATTATCCATAGTGGAGTTAATCTCACTAAGGATATGTATACAAGGTATACCACTCATTTCTAGGCATTACCTACGTACTAGTCTGTCACCCTAGCAATAACGCTCTAAGAAATGCGGGTATGGTATTCTTAATATGCCTTGATAAAAGATGATCATATGTCAATGAATACTACAATTAGTGCAATTACATCTAGCTATCATGGCAAGGTTGCAATATATCTACACATGGTGAACATTACCAATGAAGATCAAGGACGAAACAAGATCAACACCGTAATTATGGCTCAACTTGGCCTATCATGCGGGGGGTGGACTCCAAAGGACTCAACAGGACTGTCACTCCCGCGATCTACCACATGACCCAGAATGTAGGGTGCAGTCGCAGGTAAACGTTGTATAAACACCACGTTTACACATTGCTCACCACCCACTAAGTGATCATCTAAGTGGATGCTATACGACTCCATGCATAAAATATAAGACAAACTTACTAAACTAGATATATAATTATAGCAAGCATGGATACATATCACTAAGAATATAATCATTAAATAGAACAAAGTCATAGCAATTGTATTCCAACAAATATACTTACAGATTGGATACAAGAGAGAAGCCACGAGAAGCTCGGCTCCCCTGCTACTTCTTGACTATCGTGAATCCAAGGCAAGCTTGACTTCCTCTAGATCTAACTAGGTAGCTAACTACTTCTAATATGATGAACTAGGGCTTAGGATCTAGACTTGGTTGGACTTGAATGAGAATGAATTGATCTGAATTCAGAATGAATTAGGGTTTAGCCCTAGGATCAGGTGGTCTTCTTATATAGCCATCGGCGATGAACAGGGACCCTTGGATCAAACCGACCTTGAACAACGGTATAGATGCAACCTCAATGTCGGTGGTAAACCGCCATAGAAAGGAGAGGCTGACAGGGGGACCCACCGGCGGTCGCCAAGAATGGCCCCGGCGATCGCCGCCAGTGCCCCTGAATCACAACGAGATCTCCTTCCTCCTGGTGTCTTCTGGTGTCTTCTAGAATGTTTTAGTCCACTTTTTGGGTTGAGTTGCCTCACGGTCAAGTCTTGTCATCGTATGGGATGCAAACTCTTAGGTTTCTCACCGTTCTTATCTGCTTTTATCTGTTCAGTCCCTGCAAAGTCATAGAATACCAAAACTCATGGAAATATGTTAGTTAGACCCCCTAGGCTTATGTTGATGTTCATTCTAAGCCCTTATTTCATATTTAGTTGGCTAGTAATATTATGCTATAAGGCATACCAACAAGCTCCCCAAAGCTTACCTCTTGCTAGTCCCTAGCAAGACTTATTTTATTATATTTACTACTTGGATCAGGAGTTGCTACAACGCTTTCACACCTCAAGATTACACATGCCTTCAAACAAAATTTCTCTCTAGATAAGAATAAACTTTGTCGACCTTCAACTTACCCATATTACCTTTTACCTTTAGGGCTTATAACCTTTTCTTCGATCTTGGGTAATTGAAAGATAGAACAGTCAAGTCAAGCACTATATCTCAAACTCTTTGTTCAACTGTCCTTCTGGAGTTTTTTGCAAGTTTTTAGAATAAAACTCAAAATTCCTGGTATGACTCTCTCTAGTCTCTCATTTGTGGTATTTGTGGATCCTCTCTAAGGCAACAAGGTTGTTTTGCTTTTCTCTCATAATATGTGGTATTTTTGGCTAAGGCAGTAGGACACTATGCCTTCTTCTCTCTCACCCTATATCTAAGGCTTATATCTGGAGCTCATAGGTGGGAGAAACTACATTTACTTACTAAGCATATATTATAAATTCAAGCAATGGATCCAAAGTCACGAGTCACACTGATCAAGTGGTGCATGTGTATGGTGGATAGAATATGGTAGGAAATATAGTAAGGTGTACGGAATGAATGAGGGGAAGCCTAATTCTACTTTTGCTCCTTGAGGAATGATCTCTCTTTGGAATCTGGAAACTTTGTGAGAACTTGGGTTGTACTTCTTTCTTTTTCTTTATTTTTCTTTTATGGAGAGGAGCATCTAAGTACCCATTGTTTTCAGCGGACACTTGTCCATTTTTTTTAACTCTCCTTTATTCTTTTCTCTTTTTTTTTTTAAATACAACCCAAATCTCTTTTGCAATAACTTTTAAGAGATAGACAAATGTTATGGAGCTTTGTAAGACATTGGCTAGAAAATGTGTGGATGGATGGGTATAGGGAATATTTTTGGTTGCTCTCTCCCAAGATAGGAGTAGAACATTTTTGGTGGCTATAGTGAATGGATAGTGGTGTATATATAATGGGTGTATATGGTGGATGCGTACTTCTAGGGTGGAAATAGCATATAGGTGAATGGAGTCGAGTGGAGTGGAAATGTAGCGAGATGGAATGAGGTAGAGTGTACATGATCAGCATGCCATGACAAGTTTCTAAGGGTCACAAAGATTGAACAAACTTAATGCAAAGCAAGCAGCCTATATATATCTCAAAGGATTTTCCTAATCTAGGGAGCATGTATATATGGCTATGGTAGGAGGTTCAACACTCTGTCACACAGGAACTTATCATGTGCATTTTAAATTTTCAAAATAAATCTCCAGAAATATAGTGTCACTAGGAGTAAGATCAATAGCAGCTCAAACTATCTTATCTCATATCCGTCAATTACCTAGACTTTTAGAGCAAGCATTTGCAACCCACAGGATTCAGGTTTAGAGTAAATCTCAAGTCAAAGCAATTTTGCATTTAGAGCTCAAGAGAAATTAAGCTTGAAAGCTAGGTACTAGAAAGGAATTACGGCAGAGCAACTATTCATCATCTCCAAGTTGGCAAATTTTAGGATTCATTTTAGTTGAGCAAAGCAAACAGGTGTACACTCTCTCTTGATCATATTATTCTAACAAAAGACTCTTTAAACAACTAGACTTTATAAAACTAGACTCTTAGCAAACTCTATAGCAAACCAAATATTTAGCTAATAATATTAATACTATAATATAGATAGTAGAGATACTTATCGGGATAACTGGGGGTGCACTCCCCCAAGCTGGATTGAAGTGTGGTTGTCAATGATGTAGAAGTTGAGGTAGATGGCGACAATGGTGGCGCCTACCATGTCTTTCCTCCTTTCAAAAATCCTGCTGAACTCGAATAGACAACAAAGCTAGTGGAACTTGATTAAGCATTAGGGGTTAGCCACATTGCTTTAAGTTGCCTGGGATTTATATATTTTTGGATTTTTTTTCTATGCAAGAAAAGATAAAATACTTATGCATCTTTATTTTATTTTTTAGCCACCACAGCAAATAGCCTAGAGGGTTAAGCCTCGGGGTTACTCACATGGGGCTTTAAGGTTTTCCTGTAACAAAGCACAAAATATTTTTGTTATTTTCAAATGCAGATATAAGATGCTTAAGATAAATATGATATGAAATAAATAATATGCAATGCTTTGGGAATTTTAAATATTGATAACTACCGAGTTACCTTTCGGCGAGGGTTCGGTGATTAGAGTCCTCCGAATATGACTTCTAGTTCTGCTCTTTACTCCCGGGGTACATCGGTTGTCACGATTGGTGGCACCGATGATTCTCATTGTCTCTTCCGATGATGATTTGGGAGATGTCTTTTTCTTCCTCCACTTTAGCTTAGCCGGTGGACTCTTCTCTGAAGTGGTTGGTTCTTCTACTTTCTCCATGGATGGTTCAGGTGTAAGGGATTTTACCTCTTTACTTACCTTCTCATCTCGAGTCTTTGATCCACTTGTCTCCTTTGGCGGCGACGAGTGACCCGCTCTTCCCGGGTTTCTCATAATCATTATAACTATTAAAAGTACACACGCATTACCTTTTACGTAGGAAAACCGAAAGTGAATCTCTCTCCGTATGGATGTAGATGATGGCGCGTGTAGTGTTGAGGAACGGTCTCCCCAGCACTAATGGAGGATCTTGATCTTCCCCCATGTCCATGACTATAAAGTCGGTAGGGACATAGTGATCCATGAATTTGACTGGTACGTCTTTAGCAATTCCCTCTGGAAACTTGTATGATTGGTCTGCCATCTGCAGCTGCACAAATGTTGGTTGCAACGGCAATTTCCCAAATAATAGTTCATATGTTACCTTTGCCATCAAGTTGATGCCGGACCCCGTATCGTAGAATGTATTGTAGAAATTCCATTGGTTGATGGAGCAATGGATAGTTGGGGTACCTGGATCATCTTGCTTGCGAAGCATTGGAGATTGAAGTAGATGATCATTTTTAGAACTTACCTTATTAACCACCATTACCTTTGTAGGCTGCGCCTTCTTGTATCTATTCTGATTCTTCTTTCTATTCTTGTTGAAGGTCTCGATCTTTGGTTCTGGCAGATATGAATAAGACCATTGCGAGTGAGCAGGAGAGGTATGTATCTTGTTCTTGAAGTTGAACTTCTCCTTTCTCCCTCTAATGTTGAAACAAATCTTCGCACTATCGGCGTAGATGATAGCTTTAGCTGTGCTCAGGAATGGTCGACCAAGTATGATCGTTGATCTTTCGCTCCCTCCTGTTTCCACAACTGCAAAGTCTGCTGGTACACAAGAGCCTCTAATTCCCACACACACATCTTCAAGTATCCCCTTGGGGTAGCATAGTGACTGATCTGCCAGCTGCAAGCACATGGTTGTATACAAAAGTGGTTCACCATGAATCTTTTCATATATTACCTTAGGCATGATGTTGACGCTTGAGCCGAAGTCACATAGAGCATTGTCGAAGATGTGCGGTCCTATCTGGATGGTGATGACTGGCTTTCCTGGATCTCCCTTCTTGGGTGGCATAGAGTCATCCAACCAGTTGCTTCTTGAGGTCTCTCTATAGTAGTGACCTGCATTAAAGATATCGATAAGATTTGCAGATTCTAATTCTTCTGGCTTGGCCTGGAATCTTACCTGGTGTGGTTAGTGGAACAGATGTTGCTAGCTAAGAAATCTGAGACTCTATCATCTTATTAAAGCTATGTTGATTTTTAATTGCAGAAGAAAAGCTTTCCATTCTAGTGTTGATAAGTTCTAGAGCTTTATCATTGGAAACTATCTTCCTAGATAGATTCTCCATGGTTTTACCTTGGCTAAGAACTAGGTCTCTCAAAGAAGGTTGATTATAGTTATTATTAAAGTTATTACCTTGATGATTACCTTGGTAGTTGCCTTGGTAGTTGGGTCTCTGTTGGTTCCAACCTTGATTCTGTTGAGGACGATAGTTATTGTTGTTGTTATTGATAAAGTTGATGTGCTCCACAATCTCTGGACAATTCCTACCAGTGTGGCCTGTGTTACCACATTCTTCACATGTCATGCGGGAATCTTGAATTTGCATGACCTCCCTGGGTTGAGAAACTCTATCCTCGAGCTTCTTCATGATTAAGTCCATCTTGGCAGACAGCATATCTACCTCTTTGAGTTGGTGCATTCCTCTCTTGCGGGGTTGACGTTCTTCATTCCAACTTTGGTTGGAAGCCATCTTCTCCACAAGCTTTGTAGCATTGGTCAATGTAAGTGATAAGAAAGCACCTCCTGCTGCAGCATCCATCGTCTCACGAGCACTAGGGATGAGCCCATGACAGAAAGTCTGCATGAGCAGCCACTTCTCCATCCCATGATACAGACATTCTGAAATGTATTCTTGGAAACGCTCCCACGCTTCCGGGACAGATTCATCGTGTTGTTGTTGAAAATTGGATATCTTCCCTCTTAAGGCATTTGTCTTGCCTATAGGGAAGAACTTGGCGAGAAAGGCTGTGGAGCATAGATCCCAAGTTGTGTTCTTTTTCTTTGTAGCGTAGAACCATTGCTTTGCCTTCCCCAAGAGTGAGAATGGGAATAGGCATAGCAAGATGGCGTCTCTTGGTACGTCCTTCATGGTGAAAGTACTGCAAATCTCCAGTAAATGTTGGAGATGAGCACTCCCGTCTTCATGTGCCTTTCCGCAGAATTGGCTAGCTTGCACCATGTTGATGAGTCCAGGCTTGAGTTCGAAACCATTGTCTCCAACTTCTACATTCGGACCAGTGAGAACATTGTCCGTGGTAGGAGCTGAGAACTCACGAAGTGTCTTGGTAGCCATAGCCTCAAAATCAGGTAATAAGCTTCGCTTAGCTTGATCAACGTCCGAATCAGAAGGTCTTGATGTCTCGTGGCCGGTGTTTGTCCGAGTTTAGCTCTGTCCTTTCTCGATTATGTCTTCAGGATTATCAACGTAATTATGCGGACGGTTGTTCCAATTCATACATTTACCCTGCATAAAATCAAAAACAAGTAGACAAACAAGGGTAAGCCTGTTTGAGTATGTGATAATGGGTTCTCAATGCATTATGTGATGCAAGTGATCTCTCTTAATTCCATGTATGTGTGTTTAGGTTTTGGCTAGCACCCTTCCAGAAACGGCGCCAGAAATGCTTGTTGATATTTCTAACACGATCCATAATAGGAAGGCGAAAGAAATATATATGGTATCTATCATAACTTATCAGCTTGGATGTGGAGTTAATCTCACAATCCAATAAAGGCGGAGTTAGGCGGTGTTAGTTGTGGGGTGTAATCTCAGTACCATTATCCATAGTGGAGTTAATCTCACTAAGGATATGTACACAAGGTATACCACTCATTTCTAGGCATTACCTACGTACTAGTCTGCCACCCTAGCAATAACGCTCTAAGAAATGCGGGTATGGTATTCTTAATATGCCTTGATAAAAGATGATCATGATATCTGCAAGCGCACAGATAGAAATACCATTGTAGCACTTCACCGGGAGTCTATCCAGGTATCGTATTTATATTTTTTACCACAGGGAAGGGGTAGTCTATAGAAAGTAAGAGAGATAGGTATGTCTAATGCATAGGTTAACTTGGGATCACTTGAGATTCACTTGCAGTGGTATAATGCAGAGTAACCATATGCCTCTAACAATACTCATAACAGGGTAAGTCACATAATAAAGATAAATGAATAATAAATGATAATTGCCCAAGTCTAAGATCATGGTATGCCACTAGTATCATATGAGCTATTAACGTGGTATAGAAAGAATAGAAAGAATATTCCTAAGTTACTCATAATCATATGTCAATGAATACTACAATTAGTGCAATTACATCTAGCTATCATGGTAAGGTTGCAATATATCTACACATGGTGAACATTACCAATGAAGATCAAGGACGAAACAAGATCAACACCGTAATTATGGCTCAACTTGGCCTATCATTCGGGGGGTGGACTCCAAAGGACTCAACAGGACTGTCACTCCCGCGATCTACCACACGACCCGGAATGTGCAGTCGCAGGTAAACATCGTATAAACACCACGTTTACACATTGCTCACCACCCACTAAGTGATCATCTAAGTGGATGCTATACGACTCCATGCATAAAATATAAGACAAACTTACTAAACTAGATATATAATTATAGCAAGCATGGATATATATCACTAAGAATATAATCATTAAATAGAACAAAGTCATAGCAATTGTATTCCAACAAATATACTTACAGATTGGATACAAGAGAGAAGCCACGAGAAGCTCGGCTCCTGCTACTTCTTGACTATCAGGAATCCAAGGCAAGCTTGACTTCCTCTAGATCTAACTAGGTAGCTAACTACTTCTAATATGATGAACTAGGGCTTAGGATCTAGACTTGGTTGGACTTGAATGAGAATGAATTGATCTGAATTCAGAATGAATTAGGGTTTAGTCCTAGGGGTCAGGTGGTCTTCTTATATAGCCATCGGCGATGAACAGGGACCCTTGGATCAAACCGACCTTAAACAACGATATAGATGCAACCTCAATGTCGGTGGTAAACCACCATAGAAAGGAGAGGCTGACAGGTGTGACCCACCTGGCGGTCGCCAGTAATGGGCCTGGCGATCGCCAGTGCCCTGAATCACAACGAGATCTCCTTCCTCCTGGTGTCTTCTAGAATGTTTTAGTCCACTTTTTGGGTTGAGTTGCCTCACGGTCAAGTCTTGTCATCGTATGGGATGCAAACTCTTAGGTTTCTCACCGTTCTTATCTGCTTTTATCTGTTCAGTCCCTGCAAAGTCATAGAATACCAAAACTCATGGAAATTTGTTAGTTAGACCCCTAGACTTATGTTGATGTTCATTCTAAGCCCTTATTTCATATTTAGTTGGCTAGTAATATTATGCTATAAGGCATACCGACAGTTACTATATACCTGAGCACCACGCTCATGTGTATAGAAAACTACCTAAATCCCCCCGGGACTCTGACCCTACGAATCGACAAGCAAGGATAGAGGCAAACCCGAAGGTACACTAAACCATCACCCTAAGCATGATTCTACAACTCTCCAAGAACATCATATGAACATTTAGCATAAAGTTAGTCATGTTAACATCACAACATATCAACTTTAGTCTAGTTCATATATTATGAATATAACATGAGGATAACTATACTCTAATTCGTATGCATTGCAATATAAATAAAGGGACTTGAATATGAAAGAAAACTCCATAGTATATTACCAAGAAGATCCTTCCAAGGAGACAAGTCCTCCTTGAAGCTCAACCTTGCTCAAATACTAACACTAAACTAATGAAGTACAAGTGGAGAGGTAGAAGCTCTTTGTGTTGTGTTCTACTTTGAAGAGGAGCTCTACACCTCTTTTTATAAAGGGGGAGAAGGTCGGTTTCGCGCGCTAAGTGCGGTTCCCCCATGTTCCACCGCCACTACAGTCCCGGGATGAACCGCCCGGACAAAAGCACGACCGAAAGGAGCCACCTCGGTCCGCCGGACCACTCCTCCGGGCGGAAGCGCCCTCGCCCGTTCGCACCGCCTCTCGGTCCGTGGACTTGTAGGGCCGGCATGGACCGTGGTTCGGAGGGGGAACGGTTCATCTTGTCTTGAATTTGGCCCTCTTGCTCTCCCTTGGACATAGCGCATTTCTGTAATGCGCTTTCCATCTTTATTTGGCATACTTTTACCAGTTTCCACGTTTGAACCTGCAAAATATATTTTCTTGGAATACAAGTGGAACTAGGTTAGTAGTAAAGGTATATGTGACATAAGTTTGCAAGTTTCTCATGAAATAGACATAGGTTGACGGTATAAAATGGTCGATAGTGACCGCCAACAAGTCCCCCAAGCTTAACCTTTGCTCGTCCCGAGCAAATAGCTAAGTGTTTTGGTTGTTGATCAAGAGTTGCTTCTATGCCGATATAATTCAAAGATGCGTCATGCTTATAACAAAGTATTCTTCCGTTGTTTAAATAAGTTGGCATTTTCATCCACCCATATTACTTGAGTTGCGTGGGGGCTTATAACTTCTCCAAGTTCTTGGTCTGGTTGCAAGATAGAATAGTTTAAAACGTAAGCACTAGTCATTAATTCTTTGATCAACCATTCATCCGTAGGTTTGTAAAGTTTTTGAGAAATAAAACAAGTTCCTCAAATGATTTCACTCGATCACTCAATTTGTATTTGGATTTATCGAGCATATCCTCACTTTTTGGTGTCCTACTACTACAAGGCTATATGAGTGGAGTGTTGGGTAGGTAAAAGTGGGGCATACTTGTATCACTTATATTGCTAGGTTAAAAACCGGACCACATGGAGATGCAAGTCATAAACTTTGATCAAGATGTGCAAGTGTGTGGAATGTATCTATATTTTTGGGTACTCTTTTGTATCATGATTCTCTGAATGGTGATGCCTTTGAAAATAGTATGGGCTATAATAATTTTCTCTCTTTTTTTTTTTTTTTTTTTTTAGACAGGCTTCGATTTTTGGCCCATCATCTTTATTGGTTGGACACATGTCTATTCTCTTTTTTTTTTCTCTCATGCCCCTTTGGCATGGATTATTATTATTATATATTTTTTTAGCATAGCCCATATCTTTTTCTTTTTGGCATATGACAAATATTTGGAGCTAGAGATATCATGGTGATGATGCAAAGGAGTAATCATTTTTGGTGGATGAAAAAGTGCATGTTGTGCGCAGCTCTCAGTGTAAGAGTTGGCTTTATTTGGTGGGTGTACGTGTATCCCGATCATGGGCGTATGACAAGTATCTCAACATAGGTCTCAAACAATTTGACAAAGCTCAAAGTTCAATCAAGTAGCAAATGACTAAGGTTTTGACTTTAGAGTATGTCATTTGGCTCGTAGGTACTTATGATCATTGAGGAACTTTTAAATTTAATTTTTGAAAATAAAATTCTCCTGATGTCAAGTTTCTCTAGATTGAACTCATAGTGGGATCCATTTGCACCATATCATATCGGGCAACAACTTAGAAAAGGATCATGTATTTGCAAACCCACAACTTTTCAAGTTTTTAGGATAGGACAATATTAGCCAACAAACTTAAACATTGGGGAATTCAAAGTCATAAACTAGGCGCAAGTGAATTATAAACAGAGCAACTATTCATCATTTCAACTTAGAGAAACTTAAACATTCCTAAGTCACATATAGGAGTGGAATAAATATTTTTTTTGTTTATTTATTATTATTAATTTTTTGAAAGAAAAATATCTTGGAAAAATCTAGGAAAAATACATACATCTACGGGCTCCACCCCCAAGCTAGCTTGTGGCCTATGCATCGGGGTTGTATCCCATCGACGCCGTAAGGCCTTCTCTCCCCTCATGGTTTTGACGTAGCGTCTCGTTGATATCCGTGGAATTGCCGCCGAACCGCGGTGATGCCGGGCGTGTATCCTACACAAATGTGTTAAGTGTGTTTTGGATTTCACTTGTGCAGATTTCTAACCGACGCGTGTGTTGAGGTCATGTATCGTCTGAGAGTCCACGGTGGAATGGCAAGGCGACACGGGTGGTGGTAATCCCTCAGAGTCGGATGACTGGCCATGCGTGTCGTGCCACCCTGAACCTCCAGCCTCCTGTGGATGTGGGGTGTATCCCCAGCCAGGCTGAAAACCAGGTGTGTACCCAGGATTCGGCATAGCTGAGAATAGCCCTGTGTATGTTCAGGTGTCGGTGTCGGCTGTGGTGTATGTGATCCACCTGCTTCATCCATCGCCCTTCTCCTTGATGACCTGCGAGAAACAGAACTCCTACGTGCTTCCTCTTGCTCAACAAGAGTGAAGATGAGTGATGGGGATTTATACAAAGAGATTTTCGGGTCAGGAAGCGGAAACTCGTTTGTATATCCCGTGAAATAATACACAAGTCTCTCCCCATCATCGAGCTTTATGTGGTGCCTGTGTAGCAAGGATTGCACCGTGATCTCAATGCGTGGGGTAGGGATGTATGTCACATCTCATCCCTCCAATGCCTTGAAACCTCGGGCAATCCGTGTTACAAGGGATGTGCAATAGACAGCGAAAGTAGTTCTAAAGTTCTCTAGCATGTATTTCATCATTTCTTTTATAGGTGCAACTTTAATTCTATTTACCATGGCATAGAGACATTGAAGCTCAGCAGTTAAGCAAAACAAATATCTTGCCTAGGAAACAAAGTCATAGCCATCCATTTATGCATAAATTTCAAAGAGGGGTGATGGATGTTTGCATTGAAAGGAGAAAACTTTGGAGGAGCTACTAAAGTAGTAATTTCTCTCCAAAATTCATGCCGATTAAAACCCTTCAGAGAATAATTCAGGTTGTTGAGCATTTCTTAGCATTAAATCCTATGTATCCCGCAAGTTCTCCCCAAGTGACATAGTAATATTGCTCGAATAAATGGAAAGGAACACCTTCATCATGAATTTGTAGGGAGCATAAAAACTGGATGGTAAGGAGTCGAGACCCTTCTTCCCAAAGGGGGTCGATGTCCTTCCAGCCCACAGCAGCCCACATAAGAGGGAATTCGATGTCCATACCTTGTTTGGTGAGGACCTCAGGAGTGAAGCATGGCGCATGGGCGAACTCTCGATTTTTGAGGAGGTTGTACCCTCGAAGCTCTCGATCTCCTTCCAAGTCGAGGTACGGGGTGTCATCTTCGTCGATCGTCATCCCCTCTTGCTCTTGCGAGGGAGTGCTTTCCTCGTGCATCGGGCTCTCATCAGGCTCGGTGAAGTGCATGCTTGAGCTTTCGCAGGAGCGACTTGAACTTCCTCCTGTGACCTTCTTGAGTGCGTTGGCGATCTTCTTTCCGAACCTGCCCATGTTGAAAACAAAACAAAAACAAAACTCGAGCGTGGGTTACGTTAGCTAGAGCTTTTCTCGGCGAGCTAACGCTAGAGATTTGGCAGCGATTTCTTGCACTCGGGCTTTGTGGATGTAGAGAGTAAGAACGGAGCGAGTGGCAAAGCGAGAGAGAGAGTGAGAATGAGAGAATGAGTGGGGTGAGTGCTCAACCCGACCACTCGCATATTTATAGCGCGTTGCCCCCCGTGACACTCGGCGCGGCAACCCGCCAGGGAGCCGTTGGAGGCGGCAGAGCGCGAATGGCGGCCTCGGGGCTCCGGCCGGATCCGTGTCGGGCCCGCTTGCTGCCCCACTTTGGCGGCGCAGCCCCCAACGGTCGAATCCAACCCGAGACCGTTGGGGCAACGGCCGACCGACCGACCTACGCTCTCGATTTTCAAATTTCCCAAGTTTTTATTTGATTTTGTATATATACATATATATTTTTAATTAGAGATAATTTTATTTTATTAGTTAGAAAATTATATATATATATAATTATTATTGTTATATATATTTATTTAAATATTTTTTTATATAGAATGTATGTATATTTTTAAGTGGATATTTTACTATGTGAAACTTAAAGAGAATAAAATTCGAAGAGATAAAATGGAGTAAATTTAATATGATTAAAAATAATTAAACTAAAGACAATATAATAAAGAAAGAATTAGAAATTTATTTACCAACTTACCTTAGTCTTTTTTTATGTCGAAGTTGATGCGTATGTTTGCTTCACTCGCCACACCTTCTTGGTTTTCTTTGGAGACTAAGTGGCGGGTGTCGGAAGTTCTTTTTCCTTCCATACCTTTTTGGGAGGTGTGGGAATAACTTTTGATTTTTCTTTTGTGCTCTTTTTAGAAGGGGTGGGAGCAACTTTTTCTTTTGTATTGCTCCTTGTCTTAGGAGCCGCCTTTTTTTGCTCCAAATTTTGTTTCGGGGTTCTTGTGAGTTGAGGGAAGTTTCTTAATTTCTCGGGGTTTATTACTACTTCTCTCAAATTTGTTGTGTGTTTGATCCGTACTTGATACGGATCATAGAGCATTTCACTTTGGATCGACGGTTCATGCTTCTCTTGGGTTGTTCCTTGAGCTTCCATTCCCTGACAGGGTTGATGTTGCGGTACCCATTGAAGTGGCACCGTACTGTTTGATCGGGAAGCTGAAAGTTGATCCTCCCCGTCCCAACAAATATTGTGGCATTTGCTGTGTTGAGGAACGGTCTTCCCAAGAGTAATAGTATGTCGTCACTCTCCCCTATGTCTATTATGACAAAGTCTATGGGGATGTAGCTGTCCTTCACTCTTACTAGGATATCCTCAGCTACTCCTTCCGTAGCCCTGACAGATTGGTCCGCCATTTGGAGCTTTATCTTGGTGGGGGTTAGTGGAGAATATAGCGAGTGTTGTTTGTCCTCTTGGACATGATGTTGACGCTTGCCCCCAGATCGCGATAGGCTCTCTCAAACGTGTGCGGGCCAATGGAACAAGTGATCGTCGGGCTCCCAGGATCCGTCTTCTTGGCGACGAAGGGTGAATCTACAAAAACATCGGGGGCTGGTCCGACTCGAGGGCTACCAAGCCTCGTTGTCACCAGGTTAACCAACTCGAGAGGGGGTTCAGCTTCCGCTGAATCCTTTCTCAAATTGGGCGCCATAGCAGAAGATATTTGGGTAATTTGAGTTTCTATCATTTTATTAAAACTCAATTGATTCTTTACTATAGAGGACAAACCTTCAAGTTTTGAGTTTATGTTTTCTAACATTTTATCATTATAGGACAACTTTTTAGTAAGATTTTCATTAATTTTAGCTTGACCAAAAACTAAATCTTTCATGGAAGGTTGATTGGAATTGTAATTCGAATTGTAATTGGAGTTGAAATTGTTACCTCCTTGTGGGCGGTTTCTGTTGTCATACTCTTAAATCAAGATCACATACACTCTCCATTTCCACATATATACTTTATGCAATTCCTACTGTGGGAGTACGCATCCATATATTTCCATCTTATCCACCCAAAAATGTGTTATTCTCTTACACTGGGAGAAGACACCACAAAAATATTCTATTTATAGGTTTCTTTCAATAAATGCTTCAAAAGATTTTGTCTCTCTCAATTATTATTGCAAAAAGAAGCATGGGGCTATGCAAAAAGAATTATGAAAAGAGAGTTAAAAAAAAATAGACAAGTGTCCGATGTGAAAACAATGGGTACTTAGATGCCCGCCTCTCATTAAAAAAAAAAAAAGGGGAGAAATAAAAGAAAGATAGCCCCCTGTTTTCTTAAGTTTCCAAGATCAAGATAAGAGAGAAAGTATTCCTAAAAAGGAGCAAAGTAGAAATTAGGTTAGCCACTTTATATATTCTACCATATTCCACACACATGCACCTCTTGATTTAGTTGTATGACTTAACTCTCTTTGGATCCATTGTTTGACTTTAACAATATATGTTTACAAATATGCATCGTACATGCTTTTACCTCACCTATGAACCCTATATATATCAGTTAGTTGTAGGGTGAGAGAAAGAGGAGGCATATCACTGACATTGCCTTAGTAAGGATAAAAAAAACCCACATATTTGAGAGATGTGAGAGTGTCATGCAATAAAAATCTGAGTTTTATTTTGAAAATTTATAAAAAAAACTCCGAATGACGGTTGAATGAAGAATTTGAGACGTAGTGCTCACTTGATTGTTCTGTCTTTCAATTACTCAAGATTTATGAGATTGCTAAAAGCTCCATGGTTGAAAAAGATACATGAGTGAGTTTAAAAGTTAGATTATCTTTGTCCGGAGCAGAGTTCTTGTTTAAATGCATGTGTATTTTTCTTTGAAACCCTCGTGACGGTTTTTGCTAAGGGACTAGCAAAAGGTAAGCTTGGGGAGCTTGTTGATGGTAAATAAAGGCTAAATTTAACTATGTAAAATACCATCAACCAAGGATCAATGATATAAAAATAATTTTATTATTAATAAATTCCACGAGTTTTTTGTTGTCTCCCCAGTTTTGCGAGATCAATCTCTCCACCGCCTTGCTTATATAGCCTCCTATGATGAATCATGACTGTCACATCGAGATTAGAGAGCTCTAGTTCTTCAAGATTATATAGTATTAGACAATCTATCGATATTCAAGTAAGAGTTCGAGCATTGCTCAAGACTTCAGATCTGTTATTATTGGAGATTCAAGAATACCTCTTATTCAATTTCTCATTATGACTTTACTTTATTTTATTATATTAGTATTTGTTATGTTCTTAGTATATTTAGATTGGATATTGGATATAGTTCTAGTTAATGATTATCGTATGCATAAGATCGTGGACAACTTAGCTTTATTCTCGAGGGAGCTAAGTCATAAGTTATATGTAAGCATGGTGCTTAGATATAAGTTATTTGTGAATGCCCTCTATAAGCCGGTCGCGGGGTAGATCGTAGGGGTGACAACCCTATTGAGTCCTCTGTATTCCTCCTCCCGTATATAGAACTGGTAGAACGTGGTCACGATGGAGGTTAAGTGGATGCTTTATAAAAAACCCTCTTTGAGTGATGTTCCTTTTGCTATATGATATTGATTTGACTGTGCTATAGATGAAGATATTTTATTTACTATGCTTTGACTTAATGATTAATAGTTATTTAGATGTCTTTTACTCAAGAGTAGTTATGATTATCTTTACTTTAGATGTGTCTCTATATCCGCTGTCTCTGGAAAACCATTATCACTTATCATTTATCATTTACCATTTATTATTAGAAAACTCATAAATATTATTTATTATTCATCATCTTTTATATTTATTATTTTTATGTTTACTTACCCCCTGCTAAAAGTATTGGAATGATTGATTTATTTTATGTAAATTATTATAATTATCATTTATGAGTCATATGAATTTTTTTTGTCTCACAGTCCTTCCTTTGGGAAAATATAAATTACGATACGAATACTCTTGGTGAAGTGCTACAATGGTATAAAATTTATTTTCGAGTTATTTCGTGCACTTACGGATATAAATTATTTTATATATGTGACTAGTAAGTATAGATTTATTTTATACCAAGTATTTCTAGGCGTCATTGCAAGAATAGGTTTTATTTCTACATTATAGCGACAACGTTTAGAAATGCCAACAAGCATTTCTCAAGCGTTGCTTTGGGAAGGAAGAGTAAATATGGCTCTAGAATAATAAATACTTATAAATAAATCATAATCTTTGCTTTATCAGGATTACCCTTGTTTTGTTTTCTTTTTATTTATTTCAGGTAAGATCATATTTGGTTGTGGATCATCAGTTTCTCATCAATTTATTATCAACCGTATTTGGAAAAGAAGCTTTGAAGTCAGTCTTTTGAAGCTATGGCAAATCCCAACAAGACTCGCACGAATTCTCGCCCCAAAGATTGAGAATATTCGGTGTTGGACCAACACTAGACATCAATAAAGAAGAGTTTGAATTAAAGCCAAGCCTCATCAATCTGATTCAAACCATCACATTCAGTGGAAAGTTACATGAAGATGCCACCACACATCTGTAGAATTTTCTGGAGATCTGTAGCACCATCGTCATCAAGAACATTTCTCGAGACATCATATTACTTCGTTTGTTCCCATTCTCATTGGAGGGACGAGCGAACCATTGGTTCTACATGAGCAAGGATTGATTCACTACCTGGGCATTATGTGTCGAAGCATTTGTAGAGAAGTATTTTCCAGCCAGTAAAACAAACATGTTGAGAGGAAGAATTACAACATTCCAATAGCTAAAAGGAGAACCTATTCCAGATGCATGGGAACATTTTCAAGACTATATCCAAGATTGCCCGCATCATGGAATGGAAGAATGGTTACTCATACAAACATTCTTCCATGGATTAATTAGAAGATCACAAGAACAATTAGATGCCACTTCTTTGGAGGATCATTTATGTCCCTCACTCTTGAAGAAGCTCAAGATATCATGGAGATGATAGTAGAAAATCATGGATGGACATCATACAATATTCAACCATACTATGAGAGTGAAGTAATACCAGAAGAAGTATGTGCCCTATCTACCAAGATGGACGTGTTATTGGATTGGCTTGAACAGAGAGCAAATTACAAAAAAGATAGACAAGCCATTCAAGATGTATATACCACACAAAATCAGAAGAGGAAGTGTATAGAGTCCCCTGAGTCTCAAGATCTTAATATTATTAATTCACAACAGAAGGATCAAGGGAAGATTCAACCAACATTAGTCAAACAAGGTAAGTACCAAGGTGAGTATAAATCTAAACAACCACCTTTGAGAGATTTAATATTACAACAATCTGGAATTAATGAGATGGTTAATAAAAAGCTTACTGCTAATGATAAGATATTAGAAGATATCAATCAGAAAATGGATAAGTTTTCGTCTGCTTTTCAAGACCAACATGCTTTTAATAAAAAGATAGAATCACAGATTATGAAATTATTTGCTAGATTGCCTGTTGCTACTAACTCGAAATGGTTCATAATATCACTACAAGAGGAGGTAAAGCTACTCATGATCCATCTTATCCTGGAGGGAGCACAAAGACCCCGAGTTGCAAATCTGCACAAAAGTAGAAAAAAAAAAAAAGATGATTCGATGTAAGAAGTTATACCACAAAAGCATGAATTACAACATGATTATCATGATACCCCAATACTACCATTTCCACGGAGGAATAGAAGGGCCAAGACCGACGAACAATTCAGCAAGTTCGTGGAAGTAATCAAAAGTTATATATCAATGTTCCATTGATGGATGCCATACAAGTATCTACTTATGCAAAATATTTACGAGACATCCTCAATAGCAAAATGCCGCTACCCACCACTGAAGTTATCAAGCTGATAGAGGAATGTAGTGCAACCATTTTAAATACAAAGACTGTCAAGAAGAAGGATCCTGGATTTCCTACTATTGAGCGCTCAATCGGAAGTCACATTTTTGAGAATGCATTATGTGATCTTGGAGCAAGTGTTAGTGTCATGCCCAAGACATTTTTTGATAAGCTCAATCTCTCGACACTTACACCCACTTCAATATGCTTACAACTGGCAGATCAATCAATTCGTTATCCTGTGGGAATTGCTGAGAATATTCTGGTAAAAATCCGAAATTTCTTCGTCCCCCCTAGATTTTGTGGAACTTGACATGCAAGAAGACATAAGGACACCACTCATTTTCGGAAGACCTCTGGCTGAGTACACTCAATGCTCACATTGACGTCGGAGTTGGAGAAATCAAGTTCAAGTATTAATGGAAAAGAAGAAAAGTTCGCTTTTCGAGGCCACCACCGTGAGCAAGCCTCGTCGATAGGAAATAATAAAGAAGATGAGTTAAGTATATCATCTTCGGGGCAAGAAGGTGAACCCGATCAATTAAAAATGTCTCGCATTAGAGGACACGGACTTCTCGGCTCTCCATTAAAAAGGTAATTCAGTAAGTATTCTTGTTTTAAATTCTTTGCATTATAACTATTTATTTCTTGTCATAATATTTCTTAGAAAATATAAAAAGAGTTTTTCATGGCATAATAATAATTTTAAGCCCCATGTAATTAGGATTTACGGTGTGTTTCAACCCCCGTAAGTAATATTTACTGTGGAGGCAAAAAAAAAAAACTGTCATTCGAATTCTTATTTTTCATAAATTCATAAAAGCAATTTTGTTATCCAACATTTTGGGACATTATATGGTATAAATACGGAAAAACATGGGACCCACATCATACACCCATCACTTCCCACCTACCTCACCATTTGTCTTTTTCCTTTTTATCTTTATTTCCACTCATCCCTACACTCACATGGCACCATCCTGGACACAAGAGCTTGGCTGGTAGTGTCACTTGGGTCAAGGACAAGGGCTTTGGGAAGCACAATGCAGCAGGGGGCCATTGGCCAAGGGCCATGGTCGGTCGGCCACTCCTCCCCTCCTCTCTCTCTCCCATTCTTCTCCTTCCTCTCATTCTACCCGCCACCATCTCCTAGAAACCACACCAAAGACCCCAGGAACCGAGCGCAAGTTCATATGTGAGATTGAGCTCAATTTGAAGAAAAAAATAAAGGGAAGTGAAGGTTGAGTAAAGATCTTTGGTTATTTCCTCTAACCCTCACCTCTTCTCTAGTCTTTGTTGTGGCTTTTTCTTGCGGCAAGAAAAGAATGAAGAAGTTCAAGAACAAAATTTCATCCATACAAGAAGTAGATCAAGAGCAAATTCATCTCGAGGAGACTTCGAGAGATGGAGGTTGATCCCTCATCACCAACATTCATGGGAACCTCATGACATCAAAATCAAGGTGACATTCTTTCCCTCTTGCAAGATAGAGATATTAATTTTAACACTAGGCAAGAGAGAAACAAGTATGCTAGCATTAAGGACAAAGATTTTACCTTGATCACTATTATTGATCCCATGTTGCTTGCTTCTACGGGCATGAGTAGTGAGTTTCATCAAATTTTCAGAAGCATAGGTTGGGAGGATGCTTGGGAAATAAATGAACAAGGGTGTAGATTGCTCACTATTGAATTTTTATGCACACTAGAGACTTATAGTGATGGCATATCATTTAGAATGTTTAACAAAGAATTTTCTATGACTTGGTTGCAATTTAGCAAGTTACATGGTTTTCATGAAACATGCCATGTTAATGTTGATGATGCTTTGCATGATTTTGATAGAGCTCGTTTTTAGAAAGACATTACTAATTTGCAACTAGGAAATAAACCATGCACCGATGAAATCCACAATCCCACTTTGAGATTTATGCATAAATGGTTGGCTATAACATTCTTTCCTAGACAAGAGACTAGAGTTGTTAGACTTGAAGAGATTAAACTGATGTATGCTATGGTTAAACGAGTTCGTGTTTCACCTGTTAGATTAGTGGGAGAGTATTGGTCTATAATTCCTAGTTTGAAAAGAGAAACGATTTCTTGCACTTCATGGGTTACACGTATTGCTAACAATCTTGGCTTGTTACAAAATGCTAATATTCAATATTTTGCTCAACCTCGTCCTGTTATTGATTTTTCATTCTTTTATTATGCTCATATGCTCAAAACAAAGGATGAGAAAATTGTCATGATATATAAAGATTTCATTAATGAGATTGAATTACCCAACCCATCTTTAGGGTTGTATGTGGTGGATAGTTTTACTCTTGATTTACAGAGAACAGGAATAATTTTAGGAAGAAGCTCAACATCAAGGCTCACAAGAAACCCATAGCCTCATTATCAAGAAGATCACTCTACACCAGCTGCACCAGCTTTTGGAGATTATTTTGGTTTTAACCAAGCTGGACCATCACGTACACATGGAGCAACAGGATGGCCATCTCCACACCATTCGGAGTCATCTACAGGAACTTCATGGGCACAAGATGCATCTTGGGGACATGGAGACTTTAGTGAATATAAAGGGCAAGAGCATGAGGAAACCAACAACATACAGAGAGGACGTATGTCTTTCTCTACAGCAGCCCCCCATGACCAGAACATTCCAGGACCATTCCCATTCCATCAGCAGCCACCACAGCCTATTCACTTTGCACCACCACCACCCTTTGAGCCTTATCAGCAATACCCACCTCAGTACACTCATCAGGAGCCACCACTAGGAGAAAATGTAGGTGAGATTTTAACTAACTTGGGTGTTCGTATTGGTAACCTTGAGACAGGACAGCAGGAGCTGCACCACACCATTCAGCAGCTTGGACATATTTATTTGATGGCTTGCACATTACACCGCCGCCACCACCATAGTGACTTCATCAGCTAGCTTGGGGGAGGACCCCATTTCAGGTACGTTTTCTTACTTATGTCATTTTATTTTATGCATGTTTGTTTACTTTTTTGTACCTTATATAAAAAAAACCGAAAAACTCAATAAAAATTGGTTGGTAGATTTTAATTTCTGCATGATAAAATGAAAACCTAGAAATAGAGTGTGTAATATAGTTTGCTTTAATCAGTTTGTTTTCTAGTGTGCTATCTTGTTTTTAAGAGTTTTGTAAATAAGAAGAGTGTCAAGTTATGAAGCATGCTCAAAATAATACCTAGTGTTTAAACTTAAATTCTTCCACGGGTTGTATAAAATTAATCTGACACGAAGATTTGCTCTACACTTTGAAACTGTGGGATGCATATGCTTGATCTAGATCTAAGTAATTGACGGATATGATATGAGATAGTTTGAGCTGCTATTTATCTTATTCTAGATGAGACTATATTTTTGGAGATTTATCTTTTGAAAAATTGAAAATTTGCATGATGAGATTCTACATGACAAGAGTGTGAAAATTCTTACCAGAGCCAAATATCTAATATTTAGTATAGAAAAACCTTCCACTCTTATGCTATTTGTATTTCATTGAGTTGGTCAACCTTTGTTGTATACCTTATGAGAGGTTTGTCATACTCTTAAATCAAGATCACGTACACTCTCCATTTCCACATACATACTTTATGCTATTCCTACACTGGGAGTACGCATCCATATATTTCCATCTTATCCACCCAAAAATGTGTTATTCTCTTACACTGGGAGAAGACACCACAAAAATATTCTATTTATAGGTTTCTTTCAATAAATGCACCAAAAGATTTTGTCTCTCTCAATTATTATTGCAAAAAGAAGCATGGGGCTATGCAAAAAGAATTATGAAAAGAGAGTTAAAAATGGACAAGTGTCTCGATTTGAAAACAATGGGTACTTAGATGCCCGCCTCTCTCATTAAAAAAAAAAAAAGAAAAAAAAGAAAGATAGCCCCCTGTTTTCTTATGTTTCCAAGATCAAGATAAGAGAGAAAGTATTACTAAAAAGGAGCAATGTAGAAATTAGGCTAGCCACTTTATATATTCCACCATATTCCACACACATGCACCTCTTGATTTAGTTGTATGACTTAACTCTCTTTGGATCCATTGTTTGACTTTAACAATATATGTTTACAAATATGCATCGTACATGCTTTTACCTCACCTATGGACCCTATATATATATTATTAGTTAGTTGTAGAGTGAGAGAAAGAGGAGGCATATCACTGACATTGCCTTAGTAAGGATAAAAAAAAAATACCACATATTTGAGAGATTTGAGAGTGTCATGCAATAAATCTCTCGAGTTTTATTTTCAAAATTTATAAAAAACTCGAGAATGACGGTTGAATGAAGAATTTGAGACGTAGTGCTCACTTGATTGTTCTGTCTTTCAATTACTCAAGATTTATGAGATTGCTAAAAGCTCCATGGTTGAAAAAAAAGATACATGAGTGAGTTTGAAAGTCAGATTATCTTTATCTGGTGCAGAGTTCTTGTTTAAATGCATGTGTATTTTTCTTTGAAACCCTATGACAGTTTGCTAAGGGACTAGCAAAAGGTAAGCTTGGGGAGCTTGTTGATGGTAAATAAAGGCTAAATTTAACTATGTAAAATACCATCAACCAAGAATCAATGATATAAAAATAATTTTATTATTTACAAATTCCACGAGTTTTGTTGTCTCCCCGTTTTGCGAGTCAATCTCCGAAAAGCGCCAAAAACAGAGAAAAGAGAAGAGAAATAGAGAATCGGGAAAAAAGGACTGAACTAGAAGTATTTATATAAATTTCAAGGACCTAAAGGACAACAAAATATGCCACGCCAAAGGTGGGGTCCACTGCGCAGGACCCACGGCCGATCGGCCATGTGGGCCCCGCTCGGCCGGCCGCCCATCTCCACGACACATCAGCAGCTTAACGGAACCTTCTCTCCACCGCCTTTGAGATTCAATCCTAGCCATCCATCAAGGTCGGTTTGATCTGACGGTCACGATTCATCATAGGAGGCTATATAAGCAAGGGCAGAGGGACCCCCTGAAACCCTAATTTTTTCAGTTTAGAATTCATTAGTAGATCCATTGTAATTAGAGAGAGTTGATTAGCAACTAGGGTTTCTAGAGATTAGAGATTAGAGAGCTCTAATTCTTCAAGATTATATAGTATTAGACAATCTATTAGAGATTCAAGTAAGAGTTCGAGCATTGCTCAAGACTTCAGATCTGTTATTATTGGAGATTCGGTAATACCTCTTATTCGATTTCTCATTATGACTTTACTTTATTTTATTATATTATTATTTATTATGTTCTTAGTATATTTGGATTGGATATTGGATATAGTTCTAGTTAATGATTTTCGTATGCATAAGATCGTGGACAACTTCGCTTTATTCTCGAGGAAGCTAGGTAAGCATGGTGCTTAGATATAAGTTATTTGCGGATGCCCACTATATGCCGTGTCGGGGTAGATCGTAGGGGTGATGCCCTATTGAGTCCTCTCAGTATTCCTCCCCCGTATATAGAACCTGGTTGAACTTGGTCACGATGGAGGTTAAGTGGATGCTTAATAAAAAAAACCCCTCTTTGAGTGATGTTCCTTTTGCTATATGATATTGATTTGACTGTGCCATGGATGAAGATATTTTATTTACTATGCTTTGACTTAATGATTAATAGTTATTTAGATGTCTTTTACTCAAGAGTAATTATGATTGTCTTTACTGCTTTAGATGTGTCTCTATATCTCATTGTCTCGGAAAACCATTATCATTTATCATTTACCATTTATTATTAGAAAACTCATAAATATTATTTATTATTCATCATCTTTTATATTTATTTTTTTTATGTTTACTTACCCCTCGCTAAAAGTATTGGACTGATTGATTTATTTTATGTAAAGTATTATAATTATCATTTATGAGTCATATGAATTTTTTTTGTCTCACAGTCCTTCCTTTGGAAAAATATAAATTACGATACCGGAATACTCTAGGTGAAGTGCTACAATGGTATATAATTTATTTTCGTAGTTATATCTCGGCGCTTTTATGGATATAAATTATTTTATATATATGACTAGTAAGTGTATATTTATTTTATACCAAGTATTTCTAGGCGTCGTTGCAAGGATAGGTTTTATTTCTACCTTATAGCGACAACGTTTAGAAATGCCAACAGAGGGCCGAACAACCAAAGGATTGGAAGAGCCGGATCGAAGAGTGAGCCTAGTCCCCACACACCATCGACATCTCCTCCTCAGCACGCACCCGCTTGTGGTGGGCGGCGACAGAGTCGTGGAGGCGGCATCCGGTGTTCTCATTAAATGACAATCAACACAGTGGTGGGTTAAAGCACAGGGACCAAGGCACGGTGGCGGTGGGCTCTCGGTTTCTCACTTATCCGTTGAAAGGTCCTAAATGGCTAGAGGGGGTGAATAGCCTAATAAAAATTCTACAAATCACTAGAATAACTTGTTAGATAAACCACAAGCGATAATCGCGGTTGCACTAGCTCTACTTGTCGGCAAGCTACCTATTGACAAATCTAGTCAATTAAGTCTCTAGAGTACTCAAAGAGCAATGTCACTACTTCACTAACTAGGTGAGCAAGCTAGAATACTCTAAACAAGACTAAGCAACCTATTCAACTAACAAGTCTACACAAGCACAATATATCAATGTAAGTAATGCAAGGTAGAGAGGAGGTGTTATACCGAACCGTCGAGGCTATGAACCAATCACCGGGAGACAATCAATCAACACAAGAGATGGAGACAATGATTTGTTCACCCGGAGTTCACTTGAGCACCCTCAAGCTACGTCTCCGGTTGTGTCGACCATCTCAACGGTGGATCAAGGTGGCGCGCACGCCTTGCCTCACTAGGCCCTCTTGATACACGCGATTGAGTGGTAACTCAACGACACGAGCAATCCACTAGAGTATCAATTTGGCGCTTCACCGGGGAAGATCACAAACCCCTCACAATATCACCGGAGGTGGGTGTTGGTATTTGTTATGCCCACAGAAATATTGAAGATGAATAATCCGCAAGTGCACGGATACCGTTGTAGCCTTCACCCGGAGGGTTTTAAATATCGTATCCACAGGGAAACGTGTGAGGGTGACTATGATCTAATCTTAACCCAGAGTAGCACAAGACTTAAGAAGGTTGAAAGGATAAAGGTGATTAATAAGATATCTGATCCTACTCTTAGTAAACTTGCCTTCTACTGTTCTATCTGGGGACATCACATAGGGAGAAACACCGACAAAGGATGATTCATCTAGAGATAAATCCCACTAGTCCTATAGATAGGAGGTGGAATACAAAGGATTCAACGACACTCTACCTAGGAGCTGTCACCGCGTGATCTACCACCGATCCGAAATATAGGATGAATCTAACGAGATACCCGAGCCTAAGCACCACGCTTACACTACGAATATTACCTTAACCTAATGCCTTAGATTAAAGTACTCAAAAGAGACCCGCAGTCGGAAGAACAATATAAACAATGATGCTTACTAAAAAAGAAGTAGATTACTAGAGTTACTGTAGGTTAACTTCCACCGAGGTGCAAGTTGTAGAGGTAGTATTGACAAAGCCGCACCTCCTCGTTCCTTCCCTCTCTCTATCTCTCTTGTTCTAAAGACTAGATCTAATGAGATCTAATCCCTCTTGAATGCTAGCTCATCTAGTTCTAGTTCTAGTCTAGACCTAAGGGGATGTCTAATGATAATGAATTAGGGTTTCACCCAGGGGTCATGGGGTCTCCTTATATAGCCCTAGGCGATGCATGACAACCCTTGGATCAAACTGAGCAACGGTGTAGATCTCTTCTTAATGGCGGTTATGAACCGACCCACAAGATGGTTTGGGAACTCTCTATGCCGTGGGTCCCACCTTCCGTGCCCGATCTTCTCGGTGTCTTCTAGAGTCTTCTTACTTGGGTTTCAAGTTAAGTTACTTCACGGCCAATTCTCCTCATTTTTATCCGTTTAGTCCCTAAAATATATAAAATCACCAAAACTCATGGAATTATGTCAAGAAAGCCCCTATACTATGTTGATATTCATTTTAAGCCCTTATTTCAAAATGCCTATATATTTTATGCTATAACAGGTGTCAACAAGCTCCCCAATCTTTCCCTTTTGCTAGTCCCTAGCAAAGCCAAACTTAGCAATGGATCAGGAGTTGCTGCAACGCTGTAACACCCCAAATTTTGCCTCTTTTGGAAACAGAGATAAAGTGATTTATTTTTTTGAATTTTTGTGCTCATGAAAACATAGGAAAGTTAATTTTTTTTTTTTAAATTAAATTTATCATAGGGGCTAGAAACATTTGGTGTTGCATACATGCTGTTGCATAATTTATATTGTGATGATTGGTTTTTCTTTGAATTGAAGAGGATTTTTAAAATCCATTTGAAGAGGTGTTTGAAATGTGTTTAAATAAAAGGAAAAAGAATTTCTTCTATCTCTCCCTCACTTTTCCTTTCTGGTGCCCGTGGCCATTTGCTCTCGGCCTGGCAGCCCTGTCGCTGGCCATTTTCTTTTCTTGGCCGCAGTCCAGTATTTCCCTTGGCCCACTCGTTCCATCTCTTGGACCGATCGGCAACAGCCGGCCCAATCAAGCTCCTATATAGACCCAGAGGCAACGCCGTTGTTTTTCTTTTCCAACCCTAGCGCGAGACGGCGCCTCCGCCCGATCGCAAGCGCCGCCGCGAAACCTAGCTCCGTCGCTGCCGCTTGTTTCTGCCGTCTCATTGCTCCACCGGCGACTAGAGCACCTTGAAGGGTTTCGTGTCGAGGTAAATAGGCATCAGGTGCCATCCGTTTGTAACCTTGCCATCGATCCTGATCGCCGGCCGCCTATGTGGTCGTCACAGGGAACCTCTCCACCGTACGTCCATCGTCTTCTATCTATCGCTCTGTGTTGCTCACTCGATGCAGTTGATCTTCGCAGGAAGCAGCAGTCCGTGCCTACTGGACCGCACGCCCTTGTCGTTCCTTCATCGTCGTTCATAAATCCCTAGGTGAGATCAGGCCCGTATCCTCCACTACCTCCCTATATATATGTTTCTTATTCCGAGAAAAAAGAGAACAGATGGCTGAGGGCCTTCATCGTGTTCGCTGGCGAGCTCATGTACAGCCGGCAATGGAGCCACCGTACCGGTGTGCTGTGCTGCTGCTCGTCTCCACCCATAGCTGAGACGCACCCATGTCCAAACACCTGATGACATCGATCGGCCATGCACCTTGCTCAAAAATCCTTGCTTGCTGATCGAATTGTTGGCTTGATGACATCATATGATGCCATCATTTGTTTTCTTGCCGTTTTTCTTCACAAAAACAAATCAGCAAATACAATATAAAATACCACATTACCTACAATTCCTGATAGCCGACCGTGCCTATCCAGTTTGGTCTTGCTAACTTGTTTTGATGTCACCGTTTCTAGCTCCATGACATCATGATGACACTAATACGTTTTCTGGCCGTTTTTCTTTAGAAAAACAATTCCACAAATGTTATGGAAATACAGCTATGCATCTGATTATCTTGAGCTCCTCTAGTATCTAACTCCTAGTTCATCCAGCAATCCAAATTCAGATTATGTTTATTTTATTACGAAAATCCGATTCCTGTAATTCATATTTTTGTCATTGAAATTCAAATGTTTATAAATTGCTCATTTTAAATCCGTTTAGCTTCGTTCAAGTTGCGCTAGATTCGTAATTTACGCAACCTAGATGTCTACGCTACTGTTCAGTAGGTTTTGAACTCTTAAATTTCATGATCATATTTAATTTATTATTTTACTCTTGCAAACTTGTAAATTGCGTATCTTTCATGTTCTAGCTCCGATTTCAAAAGCAGTCTCGTAGTGAGACGTAGATTCATTTTATAAACCTTTTATCTTGTTTTTCTTGATGTTGGTGTACTGTTCTAATATAATTCTATTGTTTGCTTCGTGCATGATTGTCTTTTGATGCGTGTTGTCGCTATATCGATCAATTAGACGGTGAGCTTAACGTGGTGATCCGGAATACGTTGCTGATCAAGAAGGATTTGTCTTGAAGTTTTGGAAGTGAAGAAGGATATCACTTGGAGTTTTGCACTTGAAGAAGGAGCGATATTAAGGCAAGTATAGTTTTGGGATATATTAACTTTAAACCATGATCATATGACTTAATTAATGTTTATGCACTGAATGATAAATGTGAATTGTTTAACAACATGTGGACTTGTCTCGTACTAGAGTCTCCGGAAAAAACAAGACAACCGTGAGGGCTAATGGGCTCGGGAGTTCGAGTATGAGGACCTTGTTTAACTTGTTAGTGGTTACCATCGTTAGGGTAAAACAGAGAGGTGGAGGGTTGTATCACACGGACTGCCGCACCTGTGGACCGCCGCGGCGTGTGTCGCACGGATTGACGGAAGATACCTAGTGGCCCTAACATGTTAGATGAACCTTTGAAAGACTTCATAGTGAACCCTGCTGACCATCCTAGGAAGAGGGTCAAGAGGTCGACGGGCCTCACACGTAGGGCAATTCACGGCTCACAGTGAAAGTGTACACCTCTGCGCAGAGTAAAACTGGTATATCAGCCGTGCTCACGGTCATGAGCGGCCTTGGAACCTTTGCATTAAGATGATGACCTATGCTTGTTTAACAACTCATAATTTATCGTTTATGCTCTACATTATTATGTTATATTGATCATGGGTTGTGGGTAAGGTATTGCCTTACTATTCTTGCTGAGTTCGACATGGACTCATCCTTGCAATTTCCCACTCAAACCAGGAAGATTGCCTGAGTGCTAGAGTTTTGGAGAAGTCAGGCTTGTGATCAACTAGTCAGTTTGTCCCTGTGGAGTGGAGGCTTCATCCCAGGATCGGAGTGTCTGTCCGTTGTACGCACTTTGAGGTTATTTTTTTATGTTAAGTTCGTTATTTATTAAGCATTATGTTTTGATATTCCCTTTAATTGTGACTATATGTGAGATTTGACTTCCTGGGCTCACATATGGTGTGTATCTAGTTTTGTCCTTAAAACCGGGTACTACAAACGCTTTCACGCCTCAAAAGTACACATGCTTTCAAACAAAATTTCTCCTCCGGATAAGAATATACTTTTTCAACCTTCAACTTACCCATATTACCTTTAACCATGGAGCTTATAGCCTTTTCTTGGGATCTTGGGCAATTGAAAGATAGAACAATCAAGTCAAGCACCATGTCTCAGACTCTTTGTTCAACCATCATTCCAGAGTTTTTGCTAGTTTTCAAAATAAAACTCAAAGTTCCTTTAGTATGACCCTTTCAAGTCTCTCATTTGTGGTATTGGTGGATCCTCACTAAGGCAATAAGGCTGTTTTGCCTTTCTCTCGTAATATGTGGTATTTTTGGACTAAGGCAGTAGGACACAATGCCTTCTTCTCTCTCACCCTATATCTAAAGCTTATACGTGGAGTTCATAGGTGGAAGAAAACTAAATCTACTTACTAAGCATATATTGTAAGTTCAAGCAATGGATCCAAAGTCACGAGTCATACTGCATGTGGATGTGTATGGTGTAGTGGAATGAATATGATGGTAGATGTATAAGGTGAATGTAATGAATGCAATGAAGGGGAAAGCCTAATTCTACTTTAGCTCCTTGAAAAATCATCTCTCTTGAAACTTGGAAACACTTGAGAGAACCTGGGTTGCATATTATTTCTTTTTCTTTCTTTCTTTTTTTTTTTTTCATGGAGAGGCGGGCATCTAAGTACCCATTGTTTTCATAGCGGACACTTGTCCATTTTTTTAACTCTCCTTTATTCTCTCTTTTTTTTCAACAACCCAAGTCTCTTTTTACAATAAACTTTTGAGAGATAGACAGGAGTAATGGAGCTTTATACGATTGTTGGCTGAATAGATGGGTGTAAGGAATATTTTTGGTTGGTGTGTGTGGTGGATGCTTACTTCCAGGGTAGAAGCAGCATATATGCAAGTGGAATAGAGTGGAGTGTAGTGGTATGAGGTGGAGTGTACGTGATCAGCAGAATGACAAGTTTCTAAGGATCGACAAAGATTGACCAAACTCAATGCAAAGCAAGCGACCTATATAGATCAAAAGGGGTTTTCCTATCTAAAGAGCATGTATATATGGGCGTGGCGGGAGGTTCAACACTACGTCATACAGAACTCATCATTTGCATTTTATAATTTTCAAAAGATAAATCTCCGTAAATCTAGTGTCACTAGGAGTAAGATAAATAGCAAAATCAGGACTTTCATATATCATATCCGTCAATCACCTAGACTTTAGAGCAAGCATTCGCTACACACAGTGTTTTAGGTTCGAGCAAATCTCAGGTCAAAGCAGTTTTGCATTTAAAGCTCAAGAGAAATTAAGCTTGAAAGCTAGGTACTTGAAAAGGAATTACGACGGAGCAACTATTCATCATTTCCATGCATGAGAATTAGCTTCAGAGTTCATTTTATTTTGGCGTAAAAAGTAACCTTTGGTACACTCCTTCTATTTATTTATTCCCAAACCTAAAGATCACACTAATATTATATAGCCTAAACTTTTTATTTGGGTTTCCATAGTTATACATCTTTTTATTTCTTTTTAATAAAGCAAACATATCTAGCTAAAACATAGGAAAGAGATACTTATCGGGATAATCGGGGTGCTCTCCCCAAGCTAGATTGGAATGTCGGGTTGATGATGTGGAAGTTGAGGTAGATGGTGACGAGGGTGTCATCCTATCATGTCTCTCTCCCTTTGAATCCTGCTGAACTCAAATAGACAACAAAGCTAGTGGAACAGTTTAGGCGTTAGTGGTTGGCCACCACAAGGCTTCATGTGCTTAGAGATGGATCACGATTATTCTAAGCGAGAACTTCAAAGAGAAAATATTTTTTGGAGTTTTATAAATTTATATGCATGAAAAGAACTATGATGCAAATGCAACTAGATGAATGCATAATTATTTTTATGCCACCACGGTGAATATCCTTATGGGTTGTTACACACCATAAGATTATTCATATGGGGCTTTAGAATTTTTTTTCAATGTTATGCTAATGCAGAAATTTAAATATGCTAAAGGAAAATGATTATGCAAAGAAGTAAATATGCTATTCATTAAATATGGATAACTACCGATCTTACCTTTCGGCGAGGGTTCAATGTTTTAAGTCCTTTGAACAAGACTTCTTACCTTGTTAATTCCTTGAGTGCATCATCTGATCTTGGTAGGTGCATCTCCTTGAGATGGTGTTTCTGAAGATGGTGTCACCCATGTTCTATTGCTGATCCAACATTTTGAAGTGAGAATTTGGTAGTGGGTGGTTGGCGACTTCTTGTTTTAGTGTGCCTTTTTTGCTTTGTGGTTTAAGACATCCACTTGTAGAAATCTGGGAGAGTGACAGACTCCTCAACATTTTTGCTCGAAGTGTGTCCTGTTTGCAAAGACAAGGTAGAGATCAAGTGCATGGGCCCTGTTGGTGGAAAAACACCAACATAACTAAAAATTCATTCTTCTCTAAAACTTCAGGCACATTGAACAAGATGTATTTGATATATTATATATTTTGATTAATCCCGACTAGAGTGGCAAGATCGAGAAGATAAAACATGAATGTTGTAATATTTTTTTCTTATATGATTGGGACTATGAGAAGGGAGTGGTGCTAGGAACAACTTAACGAAACATGTTGAGCTAATGAAAACGGATCAAGCAAGGGTGTTACTCTAACATGTTTGGTTCTTTATTTATGGACATGCCGTAATTAAGGGAAAGCTTATTTATTGACAACTTACCTCAAGAGGTTACCTTTATTGTTGGAGCATCTTTGGCACTTTGTAACAACTTGTGGAGGTCTTTTTTCTTCTGCTTGAAGCTTTCCTTATTTGGCCTCTTATGTAGCTTATTCCTAACTTGTCTTCTTCCTTTTTTTTCATAAAGTTTTTTTTTTCCATGCGCCGCGTCTTCTGTGAAGGATTTGTTGTATCTTGCTTCTTCTCACTGTGAGTCCATCTCAGGACCTCCCCAAGCTTATTTGAGAGTTTCTTCTTTTTCTGCGGGGTTAGTCCAACAAAATATACCGATGTCTACACAAGCAATTTTTAGTTCAATAACCAAACTAGACTCCATGTCTAATTTAATTAAGGAAGGCGTTCTAACCTAAGCACCACGCTTAATTTAAAAAGCCTTTGAAAACACGCTATAGCAGCATTCTCAAACCAAAGCATACTAAGGTAGACAAAGGGTAGCATGAAGGCATTTATAGAGAGTTACTCAGACAGAGATGAAGAACATGATTCTCTTTTTTTTTAGCATGTCATTAAGGTAGAGACAACCAAGTAGTGTAGCAACATGATAAGGAATGTTTCTATGCATGTGACTTCATGTTGCGCAATGGTTAGTTGAACATACCTTATATTGTCATCCTTCGTTCTTCTTGCTCTAGACCTGAAATGGTTAGCGACAAAAATACCCGAAGAAATATTTCCTCATTTAAATTTCTATGCTCATTTCACAAGGGTATTATAGCAATAAGGTAAACACTCATGTTATTTCTCAAGAAATGCTTGTTTTAGGACAGCAAGCTCGTCCTTGGGAAACCATTGAATTATGATTCATGATGATTAAGTGGCTTCCCCTCCAACATCAATCTATCTCAAGATTCATGCCTACGAGATCTGGAATATTTGTGATAGATGAACACATCCACAACCACCCTTTCAAAATCAATAGGAGGAGAGAGAATAAGGGGGTTGAAGATCTTGCGTGTGATAGTGATAGAGAGACTAGGTGATTCAGGAAGTTTGTCATGTGAACATGGACTAGATGAAGTGTCTATGAAGAGGCTCTCATGCTCATTGATGTCATCTTCCTTCTCAAACTCCAAGGTTAATTTATCATGGTTATCTAAGGGATCCCTTGGGTTGGTGTCTCTCGGGCTGATTTCATCTAAAATCTCGTCCATCAAATCAATGGTTGTGGCACATAGGTTTTTAACACTCTCAAACCATTGTTGTTGGTCTTCTTGGTGGTCTTGATGATTCCTAAACATGGGTTGTTTCGGTGAATTTCTAGGATCATCATGAGTCTCAAAGAAGTAGGGATATGTGGATTCATCGGGGTCAAGGATGGGTTTAGAGATAGGTTCGAATAGGTCATCTTGTTTAGGCATAGAAGGGGAGAAGATAAGGTTGTCTTCTAGATAGCTTTGCTCTCCTTCTATGGCATGATCAGACATGCCATCCTTGGGTTTCTCCCAATGTCTTTTATAAGAATAAGCATGTTCAAAAAGAGTCATCTCCTTAAAAGAATCTGAATTATAGTCACTTGGAGATCTCTTGTATGGACAAGAATTTATTGTTCTCCCATAATCTCTAAGGGTAGGTTCAAAAGTATCTTTCAAAGGTGGAATTTCTTCTTCCTTTGAGGGATTCTGGGATGTTGATGGTTCAGGGTGGATAGCTAAATCTTGGGATTGGAATTGTTGTGAATTAGCTATCGTAATTTCTTCTTCTTCCTTTTTCTCGGGAAAAGTACTAGTGGAGGTGGCGTATCCACAACATCTGTCCACGAGAAGTCTTGCTTCTCTAGCAGACAGACAGAGGAATGCGCCTCCCGAAGCTGCACTAAGGTCATCTGCATCTTGCTTATTAAGACCTAAATAAAAATGTTGAAGAAGGACTGGGTCTGGAATACCAAGGTTTGGGCAAGTAGTGGTAAGAACATTGAAACGTTCCCATGATGCAGCAAGAGACTCTTCTTTATGTTGTTTAAAAGTTAGAATTTCTATTCGAAGGCGGGCCACTCTATAGGTGGGAAAGAAATTTAGACAAAAATTGGAGCACATTGTTCCCCAATCTCCTTTCACTTTCTCTACGTTCAGGTAATACCACTGTTTAGCTTTTCCCATCAAAGAGTACGGAAAGAACTTCCAGCGTAAGGTATTGTCGGATATGCCTTCTATACGAAGGCAATCCATAATTAGCTCAAACTCTCATAGGTGTGAATGTGGGTTGGCATCGCCTTCCCCCGAGAAGGATAGTTTCTGAACCAATCTTATATAACCTAAGCGTAGCTCATAGGACGATGTTAAGATAGGCTCTGAAGATTGTGGCGGCCTATAGCTTTCGCTTGTAGGTAGATGATATTTATAGATAGGTGTGGAATCCATAATAAAAAAGAAAAGAAAAGAATAAAAAGGATAAAAGAATAAAAGAATATGATACAAGGATAAGGTAGATTCGAAGTCAACTCAGCAACCGTTTTCCCGGCAACGGCGCCAGAAAGCTTGTTGGTATTTGTTATGCCCACAGAAATATTGAAGATGAATAATCCGCAAGCGCACGGATACCGTTGTAGCCTTCACCCGGAGGGTTTTAAATATCGTATCCACAGGGAAACATGTGGGAGAGAGTGGGAGAGGGTTGGCTCAGCTCACAATGTGTTAGGATCAAACAAAATCTCCAAGAGAGGTAGCACAAGCTGGCCAAACACATATATATAGGCCCCCCATTGAAATATAGCCGTTGGGGCGAAAACCCATTTTTCTGCACAGCGCCGGACGCTCCAAACAGGACCGCCGGACGCGTCCGGCGCCGTTGTCGCGCTTCAAATTTCCACTGGCCGTTGGCGTTACCCAAACCCATCTCAACCCTGCAAACACCACGGTCTTCGCAAATGTGCCAACACCACCACGTGTACATCGCCATGTGCTCGTGTGTTAGCATTTTCACAATCAATTTCGAAGGTTTGGTTAGCTCTCTAGGTTAGGAATGCATGCATATGATTGTCGAACCTAGAGGCACATGAGGATCGATGTTCTCGAGGTTTTCCCCTCTTTATAGTCCGACTATCGATCCTAAACCACTCACACCCTCTATGGTGTCTTAAGTGTGAAATCAAAATGACCCTAATGGTTATACCTTCGCATGAGCCCATTTTGATCACCTCGATCGCAAGTCCACGCCACGTGAGCACTTGATCATCTTTTGGATCACACCAATCCATCCACCATGACCACCATGCTCCACCATTGGCTTGACCAATCTCTAATCTAATCAAACACTTAGCATCGAGAGATTAGTCCTAAGGATGTCACTAATTAGCCAAAACCAAACTAGAGATCTTCAATCTCTCCCTTTTTGGTAATTGGTGACAACCCGCATAAAGATTTGTAGAACCATAGGTTCAGGTAAAGAAAGACTAGGACCAGAATTTAGGATCTACTCAAGTCTCTCCCAAGCTTTACCCAAGGATTCATTTTAAAATTTAAGATTTCTAGAAAAAGTTTGACAACCCTGCGGATTGAAAAATATTACAAACAAAAACTAGAGCGTAAGGCTTCCCAATCCCCTTGACTATCCCCTATACGATGAGCATACCACCGTTTGGATCGTCCCTATCAAAGAGAAAGGAAAAAAGCTTCCACTTGAGGGTTTCATCGGGCGTACCTTCTAAGTGTAGGCTAGCACAAACTTGTTCAAACTCAAGCAAATGAGAATAAGGATTTTCATATTCATCACCAAAGAAAATATTTCCCCGAACTAGTTTAATCAAATCTAGACTTAACACATAATTAGGAGATAAAATAGGTTTATTAGACTCAAATTGGTTTATGGTATGAGTTCGAAGGTGCCCCAAATTGATATAAATATTTTTGTTCTATTTTCTAATATAAAAGAAGAAATAAAGACTGAAAAGTAAGGACTGAAAATAAATGCTAAAAGTAAGAAACAATAAATAAATGCTAAAAAAGATAAATACAGAAAATAAATACTTGAAGGTAAATGTAATAAAAGTAAACAAACAATAAAAGATAAATGATAAATATATATGATACAAGATTAAAGTAATACTCTAAGTTACTATCCAAAGAAAACTACCGTTCCACGCACAACAACGCCGAAAATGCTTGTTGGTATAAATTATATGCACACAATAAAGATAAAGATATCCATAGCGCCTGAGATAGAAATACCGCCGTAGCACTTCACCAAAAGATGAACTCCCGATTTTAAATATCGAACCCAAAGGAACAGTAGATGAATATAACTAGTGTTTACCTAATCCACTTCACAATCACTGTACTTAAGAAACTAGTTAGATTAGGAGATAATTTACGGCTTTCTAATTCTAACTTTGATAAATCTTGTTTTATTTATTCTATCGTGGACGCTAATTTTTAATAAAGTAAGACAAAATTATTTTACTAAGAACGCATTTAAGTCTACCGTTCACCTATTGGCGAGAAGTGGGCTACAGAGGATTCAATAAAGCTATAAAGTCACCTTTATGATACTACCACTGATTCCAAGCCAATAGGGGGCATTCACAAGTAAACGTAATCTAAGCACCACGCTTAAATTAAGAATTACTCCTTTAATCTAGGGCAACCAAGATTAAAGTACTCAAACAAGAGTTGCAAACTTGAAGAAAAAATAATCCAAAACTTACTTTAATTATAAAGTCGAATACCGTATAATCTCAAAAGCAATCTCCTCTTGCGAAAAGAATGATCCGTGTTGACATTTCTTAGCGCAATCAAAGGAAACAGGTATAAAACCCATCCCCAATAACAGCGCCAGAAATGCGCCGCTGACATTCCCGAGTGAAACCACCATGTCGGTGATCTGAACGGGATTATCAACGGGATAGATCTTGCCATCTTAGATATTTCATCCGCAAGCGCACGGATCTATCATTGTAGCATTTCACCCGGAAGTATTCAGGGTATCGTTATTTATATTTTCCCAAAGGAAGGCATGTGATTATTAGCATGGCATCTGAATAGAGGAACATGTGTTTGTTTAGACCAAATTGTTCATAACAGGGGTAAGCAAAACGGTTCATGGATAGTGTGACACACACTTAAGAATCCACCAGCAAAAGGATAAAGAAAATAGATAAAGAATAAATGAATAACCTAATGGAGTAATTCTAATGTATCTAGTCATGGCCATACAAATGAATAGTTAGGATCATATGCAAACTGATTTAATCGTAGTTAGGTCTAGGATACCGGGGAGACCCCACCAGGAAGTCTGCTTCCCACCAAGGCATTTACGAACTCCTACAGCACATACGAACGTGGGGGATTTCAAGGGACGGTCAAGGCTTGTCACGACCAAGCCGCCTACCCCCTCAACCGTGGCATGCACTCATATTCGCAGGTGTCGTAATACCCGGCACCATGCCCGCATATCGAAACACTACTCTTGTCCCCCCAGGATCCCCACTCGTCGAATGGACGGACTAGAACAAGAGCAAACCCGAAGGAACAACGAACCGATATCCCACCTCTAATCAAGTTAGGCATATGATGATCGATGATGAACTGAGATGAACATGTCAAGATTATGATATGTAAACTATATGCTAGTTCATATACCAACACAAGAACATGAACAAGACTATACTCTAGTTCATGAGTTAGGCCAAGAACATAGATATAAGACTTGCAAATAGAAGAATGCTCCATAGAGAAGATGTATTACCAAGGCACTTTCTTCTAGGAGACAAGCCCTCCTTGTAGCTCTTCTACTCCAAGTGCCAACCAAGAACTAAGAAGAAGAAGAAAGAAGAAGTAGAAGAAGAGAGAGAGAGGTAGAGGTGGTAGAGAGAGGAAGATTGCTGGTTTGCTGGACTCCAAGTGGTGTGTGTTGAGAGAGGAGGAGAGGGGGACTACTTATACACTTGGAGGAGGGGCCTAAATGCTAATTTACACCAAAACCGACCTGGTAAACCTTCCTAATCTGAGCAAACCGACCATCCCACGGCGGGAATCCCCATTTGGCAGGTGCACGAACCGCCTCCCCGAGGTTGGGCCGAAACCGCCTCAGGGAGGGTGCGGCCGCACCAGGTGGTGCGCGCACACCCCCCTGGGCTCGGCCTGACCCGGGCCTCGGTGGGGTGTCTTCCTCCGTCTTGAAAAGTTGTGGGCCGGGCTTGGCTCGCCCAATTTTGATGTTTTGGGTCGATTTGCTCCCGGGCTTGTGATTTGCAATAATGCGCTTTCCCGATGGCGTACTTTGGTCGATTTTCCACTTGCTTTTATTATAAATCTGCAAAATAAAATACTAGACACTACAAGTGGAATTTTATTAGTGATAAATGCATATGAGTATAAAAATGTATAGTTTTACTCCCTTTGTGGTAGTAAGTTGACGGAAAAAATATGTCGTTGGTGACCGTCAACAAACTCCCCCAAGCTTACCCTTTGCGCATCCTCGAGCAAAAGAGATAAGTACTTGGTTGTTGATCGAGAGTTGCTACTATGCCGATTACATTTCACAAGTGCCGGGTTATAATAAGATTTTCTACTAGAGTTTGAATAAAATGGCACATCTTTTTCCCACCCTTTATTACCTTTCATCATAGCGGGGCTTTCTAGCTTTTCTCAAAGTCTTGGGCGGTTGCCAGATAGAACGGTTATAACAGAGATACTTATCATTCATCCTTTTTTATCAACTTTTTATCCGGGATTTATTTAGTTAGATAATATTTATTTTGAGAGAGTATGGGCTTTATTGCTATATATATATATATATATATATATTTTTTTTTTGGAGAGGTGGGCTCTTCTCGCCCCCTAGACTTTTGTCTTTTATTTCCTCTCTTGTCTCTCTGTTTTTTAGAGATGTGGGCTCTACTCGCCCTCGGACACATGTCCATTTTTCATCTCATTTTTCTTTTTTTTTTTTTTAGCATAGCCCATATCATTTCTCTTTTCTTTTTGAAAGTAGATTCCCGGATGTCAAGTTTCTCTTTTTGGACGAAATCATAGCAAATCCATTTGTACCATATCATACTTGGCAACAACTTAGACTAGATAGAGCCTATGCAACCCACATGAATCAGGTTTTTCAGGATGAGTTTTTAGATTTAGCCACTAAACCCAAACTTTAGAGAAATTCGAATTATAAACTAGGCACAGGCAAAGCATAAGACAGAGCAACTATTCATCATTTCAACAAGGGACTAAGACTAAACATTTTTATAGCTCATATATATAAACATTAAGGCACATAGAAGAGCTACTTATTCTATTTTTGGTTTTTTTTTTCAATGCAAGATTGCTGAAATTTAAACATGCTAAAATAAAATAAAATTTGATGGAAATAAATATGCAATGCAATGATACCTGTGGGGGTCCTCCCCCAAGCTATCTGGAGGCCTACTGATCGGGATCGAAGCCTTGGTACCTCCAGAATGCTTCCTCGCGTGCATTGCGAGTAGCCATGTTGGACTCCAATTGGGTCCATCTCTGGCGACTCTGCCGCTCCCGCTTCTGCCGCCAGCATGCGGTGTTTTGCACATGGGTATTGAGCGTGTGCTCAATGTTCCTAGTGCGGACGTCCGAGGTCTTGCCAGACGGACACCGATAGCCTCCACCCCTTGTGGTGGCTGCCTTTGGCTTGGACCGGTGGGGGCATATCGTCGGAGCTGTCGTCAAAGTCAAATCTGTTGGCCCTCCATGCTTTGTTGTATCTCCTTCGAGCCACTCGATGGTGCCGATTAATGCGAGGCAGCTCTCCCACCTAGGATCATACCCCGGTATTACCCCTAGGGTCCCCATAGGATGAGGCCATGCTTTGCCTGAAACATCGGTGTAGGCCGTGGCCGTGGGTCAGTGGCGTGAAGTAGGGCCCATGGGTGGGCGATCCGACCTCCGGTCTCCCGACACTGCGTGAAGAACTGATGGGGGGTGTCTTTCTGCGCAAGCTAGCTATCGGCAGCCTCGAGCTCAAATGTTAGTGCACGGCTTTTATACAACCTGTAAGTCCGGGTTAGGTAACCGAACTATAGTTGCATAGCCGAGGGAAAAGATGACCAAGCTCGCCAGATGGTAAAATCTTAACTAAGTGCCCCTGCACAAGCTGCGCAACAGTCCAAAAATCCCTGGGTGTGGTAATGTACTCTATCTGTTGATTATCCAAAGCTCCAATCGCAGAAGCGAGGCGTGTGATAAGAGATGTGCAAGTGACAGGAACAACAACTTTCGTGATAATATGTAAAAAGTTCCTGCACATCTCTACCACTGGAGCTACTTTCTCCTTGTGGACAATAGCATAGAGTAATTTTAATTCAACCTCATTCACCCATCTAACCCCGTGTCTAGGAAACAAAGTCAACGAGATCCGGCGATGAATATATCTAAGTGATGGGTGCTTTGATCGTGAGTGACGTTTTGAAAGTACCGGCCTCATGAGCACCGGATATCTCCTCCCAAAAGTGGTTTCTGACAAAGCCGGGAAGAGCAGCATCTATGTTTAGTGCACATCTATAGCTGAAACCCCAGTGACGAGCTAGGTCCGCCCACGTGACATGATAGAGTGTACTAAAGAGGCGAAAAGAAATTCCTAGCTGGTCCTCTACTAGTGTGCACAAGAACTGTATTGTCAGGAGGCGAGAACCTTCCTCCTCAAGAGGGGGAATATCCTGCCATCCGACTGCTCTCCAAAGGATAGGGAATTCATCGTCCATACCTGTTTGTTCGAGGAGCTCGGAGTCGATTCCGGGCGTGTGCTGGAACACACGCTCCTTGAGTAGGAGACATGCTAGCATCTCCCGATCTCCACGGATGTCGAGGTATGGCGCGTCGGCTTCGTCGATTGTCGGGGAGCTTGAGCTTCTTCCTCCCCGACGGGTGCGGCGTCTTCTTGCATGGGGAGCCTTCGAGATTGTCGAAGTTGAGGGCGGAGCTTGTGCTTGTTTGTCGTGAGCTATGTCTTGACGACCGCCTCAACCCGCTGAAGATCTTCCCGGCTTTCTTCATGGTTTCTGCAAAAACGATTGAGCAAGACCTCGGGTGTGCAAGGGTTAGATGAAAGTATGAACTTTCACACCCGTGTTCTTGCTCGGCACAATGTTTTTGGTGGAGAAAATGGAGTGTAGAACAAGTGGGAGAGAGTGTGAGAGTGAGAAAGAATGAAAATGAGAGGTGGGTGCTCTCACACCGGTGCTCGGGCTATTTATAGCCGAGCCAACGGCCGAGGGGCGCTCCCACACAATGGTTAGGAGCCGTTGGCGGCGGCGGGACCAGCGGGCGCCCGGCAGGGTGCTGGGCGCACCTTGGGGTGCACGCACATCTTTGCCCGAGGCCGCTGCTTGCCGCTGCTTTGGCGAGGCGTGCTCAACGGTCACGAAAAAGTTCGTGGCCGTTGTTTGCTTTCTTATTTGGTTCGACCGTTTTCTCCCATTTTGAATTTCTCCAAAAATTTTCAAATATAAATTTATTTTTAAATAGAAAAATTATTTTAAAAAGTATTCTTGTATATACTTTTCATGTAGGAAATATTTTTCTTTATTTTTCATGAAAAAATTTATTTTATTTATGAAGACTTTTTATTTTAGTTTTTGAAAGTATTTTCTTATAGATTTTATGTAATAAATATTTTTGTTAATTTTGATAATAAAATATTTTATAAAACACATTTTTTTTAAATATACCCCATTTTTTCTTTTTGAAGGGGCAGGTTATTTATAGTCGGCTGTCGACTCTCCCCTCAAGCATCGGGGGAAGTACCTGCTCCGGGTCTCGAGTCGATCCTTCAACACTCCACACCGGCCGATGATGATGATATCCTGGTGTGTTGTTGTTTGTACCCGATGAATGGGCACTTTACCGCCTTACTCTCGGCGTGGTAGACTATGAAGCCTTTCCCCATGCAGATATCGGCTTTGGCCGTATAGAGAAACGGTCTTCCCAGAAGGAGAGACGTATCCTCTGTTGGGCCCATATCCAAAATCACAAAATCTGCGGGGGATGTACTCCGTCTGTATTTTGACTAGCACGTCTTCGAGTATTCCCTCTGGCCGCCTTGTTGATTGATCTGCCATTTAGAGGATGAAGTTGACAGGAGTAAGTGTTCCTCCATGAATTTTGTTGAAGGTGGCCTTGGACATCACATTGATACCGCCCCCGTGTCACGGAATGCATTGACGAAGGTGTGGGGGCCGATAAGCGCAAATTGATAAGCGGGCGTCGGGGTCGCCCTTCTTGGCAATGAATGGCGAGGTCACAGGGATCTTCTTCAGCTCATTGGGTTGGCTGAGCCTCAGAGATATCATGTTAACCGATTCGTGCGGGACCTCAGGTTGCCCCAGGATCCTACCCGAGTCGTTAATCGGCATTTGGGCAAAGAATCGGGCCAGCTTGTGTTTCTATCATTTTGTTGAAGCTGAGTTGGTTCTTCACAGCTGATGTCAGCCCTTCGAGCTTATTATTTACTCCTTCAAGGATCTTATCTTGACGGCTCATCTTTTTGGTGAGGTTTTCGTTAATTTTGGCTTGGCCCAAAGACCGTGTCCTTCAATGATGGCTGTCCAGGGTTATAGTTGGAGTTGTACCCCTGGTTGCCTTGGAATGGTGGCCTAGGCTGGTTGTTCCAGCCTTTTTGCCGAGGTTGGCGATACCCGTTCTTTGTTGTTGATGAAGGCAGCTTCTTCACGGGTCTCGTGGCGCTTATCTCCTGAGTGGCCAACTTCACCACACGCCTCACGTGTCATGTGAGCATCCGGGCGTAAACCGGGCGCCGTTGTGTAGTAGAGTTTGTCTTTGCGCTCTTCCAAATTATTCAGCAAAGAGATCCATTTTTGCGGCAAGCATATCCGCCTCCTTCACGGTATGCATGCCTTTTTGTGTTTTGGCTAGGGCTCGTCTTCGCCCGGCTCCGGTTTGCCACCATTTTGTCGATCGGGGCTGTTGCCCGATCTATGGTGAGCGATAAGAATGCGCCACCGGCCGGGCGTCCGAGGTGCCCCTTTGATATGGCCGTGAGACCATTGTAGAAGTTCCGAGCACCAGCCGTTCTCCATCCCGTGGTGCGGGCATGCTAGAATGTATTCCTGCAGCCTCTCCCACGCCTCCCGGAATGGGTTCCATTGTCGTCTGGCCGGAAATTGGCGATCCTCCCCTCGGGGCATTGGTTTTGCCCATGGGGAAGAACTTAGCCAGAACGCCGTGGAGCACTTGGCCCACGTCATCGACGACTTCCTTGTCCTTGTAGAACCATTGTTTCGCCTTCCCCACGAGGGAGAAAGGAAACAAGCGAGCCCGATGACGTCCCGGTTCGACGCCCTTGATGACGATGGTGTCGCATACGGCTCAAGGAAGTGTTGGAGATGAGCGTTGGCGTCCTCGCTAGGCGATCCACGAATGGACCGGCCTGCACCATAGTGATTAGCCCAAAGTCGCGTAGTTCAAAGTTCTTGTCCCCACGTTCACCACCGGCCCGGTGGGCACGTTGGTGACAAGGGGAAGTAGAGAAATCGCGCGGCGACTTCGGGCCATGGCTTGAGATGCGGTTGGTGCGGGGATGTCGGTCTCGACCGGGGGGTTCCGGCGAAGAAGAAGCGGCACGAGACCTGTTCTTCCTTAGGAGTGCCTGCGGATCGGAGATGAAGTTTTCCTAAAGTAGGAAACCCGACATACACTATCCTGTTTTCATCCACAACGGAGAAAACATAAAAGATTAGCCTGTATGAGCAAATGGTAGCCACGCATCACGCTTCATATTCATAGCCAGCCTAGTTTTTTTTTTTTTTTCATAATGCCTTCCCGGAAGCGCCGCCGAAATGCTTGTTGACATTTCTTAGCGCAATCAAAGGAAATGTATAAAACCCATCCCCAATAACAAAATGCCCGAAATGCGCGGCGACATTCCCGAAAGTGAAACCACCATGTTGGTGATCCGAACGGGATTATCAACGGGATAGATCTTGCCATCTTAGATATTTCATCCGCAAGCGCACGGGATCTATCATTGTAGCATTTCACCCGTAAGTATTCGGGTATCGTTATTTATATTTTCCCAAAGGAAGGCATGTGATTATTAGCATGGCATCCGAATAGAGGAATATGTGTTTGTTTAGACCAAATTGTTCATAACGGGGGTAAGCAAAACGGTTCATGGATAGTGTGACACACACTTAAGAATCCACCAAAGAAAAGGATAAAGAAAATAGATAAAGAATAAATGAATAACCTAATGGAGTAATTCTAATGTATCTAGTCATGGCCATACAAATGAATAGTTAGGATCATATGCAAACCGATTTAATCGTAGTTAGGTCTAGGATACCGGGAGACCCCACCAGAAGTCTGCTTCCCACCAAGGCATTTACTTAACTCCTACAAAGACATACGAACGTGGGGGGATTTCAAGGGGACGGTCAAGGCTTGTCACGACCAAGCCGCCTACCCCCTCAACCGTGGCATGCACTCATATTCGCGGTGTCGTAATACCCGGGCACCATGCCCGCATATCAGAGCACTACTCTTGTCCCCCCCAGATCCCCACTCGTCGAATGGACGGACTAGAACAAGAGCAAACCCGAAGGAACAACGAACCGATATCCCACCTCTAATCAAGTTAGGCATATGATGATCGATGATGAATTGAGATGAACATGTCAAGATTATGATATGTAAACTATATGCTAGTTCATATACCAACACAAGAACATGAACAAGACTATACTCTAGTTCATGAGTTAGGCCAAGAACATAGATATAAGACTTGCAAATAGAAGAATGCTCCATAGAGAAGATGTATTACCAAGGCACTTTCTTCTAGGAGACAAGCCCTCCTTGTAGCTCTTCTACTCCAAGTGCCAACCAAGAACTAAGAAGAAGAAGAAAGAAGAAGTAGAAGAAGAGAGAGAGAGGTAGAGGTGGTAGAGAGAGGAAGATTGCTTGGTTTGTTTGGACTCCAAGTGGTGTGTGTTGAGAGAGGAGGAGAGGGGGACTACTTATACACTTGGAGGAGGGGCCTAAATGCTAATTTACACCAAAACCGACCTGTAAACCTTCCTAATCTGAGCAAACCGACCATCCCACGGCGGGGAATCCCCATTTGGCGGTGCACGAACCGCCTCCCCGAGGTTGGGCGAAACCGCCTCGGGGGGGTGCGGCCGCACAGTGTGAATCTTGCACACACCCCCCACAGGCTCGGCCTGACCCGGGCCTCGGTGGGGTGTCTTCCTCCGTCTTGAAAAGTTGTGGGCCGGGCTTGGCTCGGCCCAATTTTGATGTTTTGGGTCGATTTGCTCCTGGGCTTGTGATTTGCAATAATGCGCTTTCCCAGATGGCGTACTCTGGTCGATTTTCCACTTGCTTTTATTATAAATCTGCAAAATAAAATACTAGACACTACAAGTGGAATTTTATTAGTGATAAATGCATATGAGTATAAAAATGTATAGTTTTACTCCCTTTGTGGTAGTAAGTTGACGGGAAAAATATGTCGTTGGTGACCGTCAACAATCCCGCAGAGTACAATAGAGAAAATCCGACAAGCCCGGAACTCCTCCGAAATACTCCTTACTAATCTCTCTATTTCTAATAAAGTTGATTGCTAATAAAGATCCATAGTAGCTAATCTAGAATTTATCTAGCTCTAATCATGGAGATCTTGACTTCTCTAACCTATAATGAATAACTCAGAATGAATTCTGCTAATGAATTAGGGTTTCAGGAGTAGCTCTGCTCCTGCTTATATAGCCTCCTAGGATGAATCTCAGCCGTTGGATCAAACCGACTTGATTGGACGGCCTAGATTTCATCTCAAGGTCGGTTGTGAGAAGGTTCTAGAAGCAGGACATGTGTCTCCACCAGAGACGGCCGCCCGGCCCCACATGTCAGTAGGTGGGTCCCACCTTGTGCGAGGTGTCTTCTTTTTTTTGTCTTTTAGGTCCTTAGAATTTCTACTAATCCTTCCGATTTGGTCATTTTCTCCCGTTTCTCTATTTCTCCTCTTTTTGACTCTTTTACTGGATTTTTTCGTAAAACTTTGTATGCAACAAAACTCGTAAAATTCATTGAAAATAGTAGTTTTTCAGTAGCATTGATCCCTTGATTGATAGCATATTTAATAAGTATTTTTAGATGTTATCTACCATCAATAAGTTCCCCCACACTTAGGCTTTTACTCGTCTCAAGAAAAGGATGGTTTACTTTAGACTTAACTTAAGATCAAGACATCAAACATTATTGTTCCTTAATCTTTCCTGTACTGCGGGATTTAAAATGTCTACCATAAAACTTTAGGCGGTTGAGAAACAGAACGGCTAAAACAGATCACCTTCCTGTCTTTAGTCAAGTCAACTAGAGTTTTTTAATAGTTTTTTAAAAAGAAAACATAGCATACCTTGTCCTGTAATTGATACTCTCAATCAGTTTATATATGTAGTATTTTTGGATCCTTACCAAGGCATTATAGTGCCTCTCAATTTAACAGGATTATATGGAGTTTACAGGTATGTCAAGGAATAGCATACTTACTTTGCAAATATCGTTAAGTCAAAACTCAGATCTTATGCAGGGGTTCTTTCATAATCAAGATCAAGAAGTGCAATGTGTATGGATATATAGTGGCTAATCCTAATTCTAAAATGATCAAAGAAACTTATCTCTCTTCTTTGAATATTCAAAATATTTAAGAATAAGGACCATGGGCTATCTTTCTTTTCTTTTTTTTTTTATATTTAGAGAGGCGGACATCTAAGTACCCATTGTTTTAATTGTGAACACTTGTCTATTTTTTCTCTCTCTTTTTTATATACTTTATTTTTGCATAGCCCATGCCTTTTCTTTTATTGCCACAAACTTAATGACAATGAGATATGACAGAATGAGCATTTAATAAATTCTAAATATTTTTGCATCTATTCCCAGTGTAGGAACAAATTTTTAGATGGAAAGAAGCATGGTTTCGCGTACTCTCAGTGTAAGAGCAGCATATATATCTGGATGTACGTGCTCTTGATCTCAAAAATATGATAAACCACACTACAAAGATCACAAGTTTCGAACAACTCAACATAAAATAAACAGCTTATGAGCTGGGCTCTTTAAATAATTATAAATATTTATAGCTTTGGTAGGACATAGCAATTATCACACAGAAGAAGTGTAGCTATTAATTTTAAGCATTAAAATAAAATTCTTCAGTAACAAGATGTCAAGATTCAGGTTCTCATTATTCTGCTATATCATATTCCACAACAACTTAAGTATTTTGGGGTCCCTAATAAATTTAGTTCCCATCAGCAACAAGATTTTCAGGAAACATTATGTGAGTCTATCACTTAAGTTATGACTAAAATAAATTATTCTGTATCAATTAAAGTTTATATTAAATCCTTTAAGACAGCTTAATATTAAATCAATACAGCAAATTTAACAGGATAAATTAAAATATTAAAACACAATCATAATTCTAACAGCACAAGTATGATTCTAAATAATATTAATGCAATGAATAATTATAATTAAACAAACTAAATATAAAGTAAGGATTATTTATAACCTGTCTGTAGACTGTGCTGTTGCGTTTCTCCCCCACACTTGTCTCTTTTGTCTATTTCTTTTTCTCTGCAAAACATGTGGAGACAAACGTATATCCAAAAACAAATAATAGAGAGAAAAGTAAATAATAGTCTTCATAATAAAATTTAAAAATTGTAAAGACAAAATTAAAACTCAATCAAAACTTTATTTATTGTTTATTTGACTCAATCACACACTGACTCGATTAAACACTCTCACTCAAACAGAAATTTAAATACTCTAATTTAGAGACTCTCACACTTATTTATTTGACTCTAACGATAACTAAGGCTTTAGTCATGTAAGCCTAGGACGTCGTAGATCAGCTCTACGTGCTCTCTAAGGAGTTTCACTCGTTTAATGGTCTTTGTCAGCATCTCGTGCAGAGTGTGGACAATTTCAGCTTGGGCGGTGCCGGTCTTGATTGCCATCTTGAGGTTATCATTAACCATGTCGACCCTTTCGTCGACCATTGCCATCGTCCTTCTGAAGCGCTTCACTGGCTCTGATGGGCCTTGCTCTGGAGCTGCCCTCTTCTTGGAGTTTTGTTCTGAAGCTAATAAGCGAGGGATGTACTGCACCTTTACTGGAGGAGCTTACGTCCCTTCTTGAATCGGTTGCGGAAGTGCCGTCACAAATCTTACGCTGGACACCTCTTCAGGCGCCCTCCTTCAAGCTTGAGCAGGCCTAGGTGCTGGCCTAGCTCCCTCCGAGATAACAACATTGTTTCTCCTCCGTCCTGGAATGCGAATAGGCTCGTTGAGCCTGGCTTGACGGAAGAACTGCCTTGCTTGCTCAAGGCGCTCTTGACTGAACTGGAAGCTGGGCTGCCTAGAACCACTGGGTTCCATGGCTGGGATGGCTAGGACAGGCCTCCTAGGTGTAGACACAAGATCCGTGTTTCTCTCTTCAGCCATTAATAAAATTTCAATTAGAGAACCCTCTCAACAAAAAGTCGAGTAGGCTCAAATGAGATGAGATGAGATGGAGGGGGGTGGTCTAGGGACGTATATATATCCGGGAGGGTGGCTCTGGCTTCCTAAAATAGGATCTCTGCGAAGGAAATATAGATCGGGACTCTAGTATAAATTTCCATAACAAGAATGAATGGATAAGGACACGAGAAAAAGGTCGGTGCGAATGTCCACGTGGGATAGTCGCCTGGCCCCACAGGTGCAGCAGCCGGGCCCACCTTGGGCTCATTTGCCACGAAATTTTTTTATTATTTATTTGACCCATATATGTCCCATAAATTCATATTAATCATTTTAATTCATAACGGAGAATAAATCCTAAGCAATCATGGCAAAATGCAAAAATCCAGACTATCAACTACTGCAGAAGGAATATCAGGCTCAAGAAAAATTTTAAGACGATGACTATTTACCTTGAATAACGTACCTTCACTGGTTTGAAGAGTTATCGCTCCATGTGATGATGAATTTACCACCGTGAATGGTCCTTCCCATTTACTCCAAAGCTTTCCGTGCCCGAATAATTTCACCCTGGAATTAAAGAGCAATACCTTATCTTCAGGTGCAAACTCCTTTATTCTCATATCATGTCATCTCTTAGTTCTTTTCTTGTAGATCTTCGAATTGTAATAAGCATTCTTTCTCCATTCTTCCAATTCTCGATAATTGCATTTTTCTCTTTTCTCCTACGGCTTCAAGATCCATGTTCCACTGTTTGATAGCCCAATGTGCCTTGAATTCTAGCTCCACAGGTAAATGACAAGTCTTTCCGTAGACCAACTGATATGGCGACATACCCAAAGGTGTCTTGTATGCTGTTCTATATGCCCAAAGTGCTTCAGGTAGTCGATCTCTCCACACAGTTCCCATCTCGTTCACTGTTTTTTGTAATATGTTCTTCATTTATTTATTTGACGTCTCTGCTTGGCCACTTGTCTGAGGATGGTATGGTGTAGCAACATTGTGTCGAATTCCATGCTTTCTTAGGTATTTATGGAATTTTCTATCAGTGAAATGTGTTCCTCCATCACTTATTACCATCCTTGGAACTCCAAATATCAGAAATATTACTTCTTCAAACATCTTTCTTGAAGTTTTTGAATTGGCCTTCTTGCATGGCATAGCTTCAACCCACTTGGAGACATAATCAACTGCCACCAAAATGTATTCATAGTTCTTCGACTGTGGGAAAGGTCCCATGTAGTCAATTCCCCATACGTTAAAGAGCTCGATCTGTAGGTTATTGGTGAGAGACATAGCATCTCTTGCATTGATGTTACCATGCCTTTGGCAAGCATTGCATCTTCTTATAAAATTCTTGGTATCTTCATACATTGTTGGCCAAAAGAATCCACTCTGCCATATCTTAGCATGGGTTCTAAATGCTCCATAGTGTCCTCCATATGGTGATGAGTGACATCTTTCAATAATTTGAATTCCTTCTTCTCGCTGGTACACATCTTCGAGTAAACCGTCGGCCACGAGACTCAAGAGGTATGGCGGATCCCATATGTGTAGACAACTTTTATATATAAGTTTCTTCTTATTCCCCCACGAGGTACATATCCTCGCAACCATAAAATTAATAATATTTGCATACTAGGGGTCTGATTTGGTGATCTTGAAGAGCATGTCATCCCCGAGTGCATCATTGATTGGCAATTCCTGTGAATTCTCAAAATATATTCTAGACAACTGATCGGCAATAGAATTCTCTACTCTCTTTTTATCTTTTATTTCTAAATCAAACTTTTGGAGTAATAAAACCCATCTAATTAATCGTGGTTTAGTATCTTTCTTAGTGAACAAATATTTAAGTGCAAAGATGATCAGTATAAACAATAACTTTTACTAATACTAATAAGATCTAAACTTATCTATAGCAAAAACAACTGCAAGGAGTTCTTTTTCAGTAGTTGCATAATTAAGCTGAGCTCCTGACAAAGTTTTACTAGTATAGGCAATAGCATGATGCTTCTTATCCTTCGTTTGTCCTAAGACTGCTCCTACAAAGATAATAACTAGCATCACACATAATTTTAAAAGGTAAAGACCAATTAGGGGGTTGAATGATTGGTGTAGAAATAAGTGCTTCTTTAAAAGATTTCATGCAAGCATCATTAAAATCAAAAGAAACATCCTTAGCTAACAAATTGGTCAAAGGTCTAGCAATAAATGAAAAATCTTTGATAAAGAGACGATAAAACCACAATGACCAAGAAAACTACGAATACCTTTAATATTAATATGAGGAGGTAATTGTTCAATCACTTCAATTTTAGCCTTATCTACCTCTATTCCTCTCTCGGATACTAAATGACCCAACACTATCCCTTTCTCGAACCATAAAATGACACTTTTCCCAATTAAGGACTAAGTGTTTTTCTTCACATCTCTATAAAACCTTATCTAAGTTTTCAAGACAATCGTTAAAAAGTTTTTCCATAAATAGAAAAATCATCCATAAATACCTTCATAATCTCTTCAATCATATCGTAAAATATAGACATCATGCATCTTTGAAAAGAAGTCGGAGCATTACATAGCCCAAAAGACATTCTACGATAAGCATAAGTACCACAGGGGACATGTAAAAGTGGTTTTACTTTGATCATTAGGATGGATGGGGATTTGATGATATCCAGAATATCCATCAAGAAAATAAAAGAAAGAATGATTAGCTAATCTTTCTAACATTTCATCAACAAAGGGCAAAGAAAAATGATCTTTCTTAGTTGCCTTGTTGAGTTTTCTATAATCAATACACATCCTCCAACTAGTAATGGTTCTTTGGGGAATTAATTCATTTTTATCATTTTTAATAACAGTCATACCGCCTTTCTTAGGTACAACTTGGACAGGGCTTACCCACTCACTATGCGTCATAGGGTAAATAATCCCGGCATGCAAAAGTTTTAAGACTTCTTTCTTTACTACCTCCCTCATCGCATTATTAAGCCTACGTTGTGGCTCTCTAGAAGGTGTTATATCTGGATCTGTAGGAATGCGATGGGTGCAAAGAACTGGACTGATTCCTTTAAGGTCTTGGAGTGAATAACCAAAAGCAGCTCGATGTCTCTCTAGGACAGCTATAAGACATAAAGATTCTTCTAGGGATAACTTATTACTTATAATGATAGGATACTCCTGATCATTATTCAGAAAAGCATATCTAAGACCAGAAGGTAATGGTTTAAGCTCTATAGGAGGTCTGAGAGTTTCTAATAATTCATCTAGGGGTCCAGAATCAATTGGATCCTCATCCTCTTCTTCGGTGAATAACTGGGTATCTTCTTCTATTTCTAATGGATCATCCAAAGACACATCCATTACTTCTTCTAATGGCTATAGCTGAGGGGAAGACTTAAATTTTGAATTTAAAGTATGAGTATAAGGAATAGTAAACTTAAGATCTTTCCCCAAGCTAATGTTTAATTCCCCAGGTTCTCCTTCAAAAATAAACTTTCCTATAGGCTGACCTATCAAAATATCAAACTCCCTAATATCAAAAACATAAAAACTCAATTAAACTTGTATTCCATTTATAATCATGGGCATAATATGTAAAATTCCCAAACTTAGAACAATAAGTCCAAAAAGATTTTTCATACGTTTGTTAGTAGGAGATAGAATTATATTTTTAACATAATCTTGCATAAAAAGAGCAGACATAATATTGACTCCTACCATAGGGTTATATAGGGCATCAAAAGGTCCTCTATTAAATTGGCATTTAATGGGTATAGAAGGTGTATCTAAACATATTATATTAGGTGCAAGTTCTGACTCTTCTACCTATTCGTAGCTTATAACAGAAATTAATTCTTTCATAGTCTCTTTTAAGAATTTCTCCTCAGAAATTTCTATTGTTAGAGTTTGCCCATAAGGTTTTCTTTCTACTTGGTATTTTGAAGTGTTTCCAAAATCAGCAAAAAGTTCTTCTTCAAAATCAAGCATAAAATCGAAAAGAGGAGTGTCCTCCTTTTCTTCTATAGTTAGTTCAAGTTCTAAAACAGGTTATAGGTTGAGATGATTCTAGTGAAGGTTCAACTATTTCTGGCTCTTCTAACAACTCTTCTTTTTCTTCAGGAAGACATTCTAAGATTTTTATAAGAGTGGCTTTAGCATCTTCTAGAGTTTGGGCATGAATGAATCTCCTGAGGCCAAATTAAGATAGTGCATTGTGTTATTATTAAGGCCCATGAAAAAGTGTTGTAGAACCATAGGTTCAGGTAAAGAAAGACTGGGACCAGAATTTAGGATCTACTCAAGTCTCTCCCAAGCTTTACCCAAGGATTCATTTTAAAATTTAAGATTTCTAGAAGAAGTTTGACAACCCTGCGGATTGAGAAATATTACAAACAAAAACTAGAGCGTAAGGCTTCCCAATCCCCTTGACTATCCCCTATACGATGAGCATACCACCATTTGGCTCTTCCTATCAAAGAGAAAGGAAAAAGCTTCCACTTGAGGGTTTCATCAGACATACCTTCTAAGTGTAGGCTAGCACAAACTTGTTCAAACTCAAGCAAATGAGAATAAGGATTTTCATATTCATCACCAAAGAAAATATTTTCCTGAACTAATTTCATCAAATCTAGACTTAACACATAATCGAGAGATAAAATAGGTTTATTAGACTCACCGGTTTATGGTATGAGTTCAAGGTGCTCCAAATTGATATAAATATTTTTGTTCTATTTTTGAATATAAAATAAGAAATAAAGACTAAAAAGTAAAGACTGAAAAATAAATGCTAAAAGTAAGAAACAATAAATAAATGCTAAAAGATAAATGCAGAAAAATAAATACTGAAGGTAAATGTAATAAAAATAAACAAACAATAAAAGATAAATGATAAATATATATGATACAAGATTAAAGTAAAACTCTAAGTTACTATCCAAAGAAAACTATCGTTCCTCAAGAAACGGCGCCGAAAATGCTTGTTGGTATAAATTATATGCACACAATAAAGATAAAGATATCTACAAGCGCCTAGATAGAAATACCGGCCAGTAGCACTTCACCAAAAGATGAACTTCCTGTTTTAAATATTGAACCCAAAGGTAAGGTAGGTGAATGTAACTAGTGTTTACTTAATCCACTTCACAATCACAAAGACTTAGGAAACTAGCTAGATTAGGAGATAATTTCTAGCTTTCTAATTCTAACCTTGATAAATCTTGTTTTATTTATTCTATCGTGGACGCTAATTCTTAATAAAGTAAGATAAAATTACTTTACTAAGAACGAAGTCTACCGTTCACCTATTGGCAAGAAGTGGGCTACAGAGGATTCAATAAAGCTATAAAGTCACCTTTATGATACTACCACTAAGCCAATAAGGGGCATTCACAAGTAAACATAATCTAAGCACCACGCTTAAATTAAGAATTACTCCTTTAATCTAGAGCAATCAAGATTAAAGTACTCAAACAAGAGTTGCAAACTTGAAGAAAAAAAATAAATCAAAACTTACTTTAATTATGAAGTCAAATACCGGATAATCTCTCGAAGCAATCTCCTCTTGCGAAGAGAATGATCCCGCTAATATAATAGAGAAGATCCGACAAGCCGAAACTCCTCCAAAATACTCCTTACTAATCTCTCTATTTCTAATAAACTTGATTGCTAATCAAGATCCGTAGTAGCTAATCTAGAATTTGTCTAGCTCTAATCATGGAGATCTTGACTTTTCTAACCTATAATGAATAACTCAGAATAAATTCTGCTAATGAATTTAGGTTTCAGGAGTAGCTCTGCCCCTGCTTATACAGCCTCCTAGGATGAATCTTAGCCATTGGATCAAACCGACTTGATTGGACGGCCTAGATTTGATCTCAAGGTCGGTTGTAAGAAGGTTCCAGAAGCAGGACATGTGTCTCCACCAGAGACGGCCGCCCGGCCGTTGGCCCATGGCCGCCTAGCCCCACATGTCAGCAGGTGGGTCCCACCTTGTGCGAGGTGTCTTCTTTTGTCTTTTAGGTCCTTGGAATATCTACTAATCCTTCTGATTTGGTCATTTTCTCCTGTTTCTCTATTTCTCCTCTTTTCGACTCTTTTCTGGATTTTTCCTACAAAACTGGGTATGCAACAAAACTCATAGAATTCATTAGAAATAATAGTATTTCAGTAGCATTGACCCCTTGATTGATAGCATATTTAATAAGTATTTTTAGACGTTATCTACAATCAACAACTACCTAGTTACGACATTCACTTTGACGTGACTTAGGGTGTGTTTGGTTGTGTTGTGGCTTTTACAAAAGCTGCTGTGAGATATGGCTTTTGCAAAAGCGCTTGTGAAAAAAAAGCTGTTGTAGGAAAGTCAAGTCCGTTTGGTGAAACAAATTTGTGACTTTTCCAAAAGCACATGTTAGAGGACCCACATGTCATTTATGATTCACCCCACCCAACTCCCTTGCTCTCTCACTAACATCGCACCCTTTTCTTCCCCTCTATTTGAAGAGGCGTACACGTAGTAGTCGTGGTCCGCCGAGGCCGTGGTCGCCGGAGCCATGGCCGCAGCCGCCGGAGACGTGCCCACGCCCGCCGGAGGCCGGGGGCGAACGTCGGGTCTCACGCGCCGGAGCTAGGACCACACGCAGCTGGGATCTTACCCGCACGACATTAGATCGACGGATCTTGGGGCCATTTGGATGGGACCATCGGAGCTTGGGACGAGGCTGCGCCACGCCGCCACCGAGGCAGGTGCCCACTCCACTGCTGGCCATAGAGGGCTCCACGTCGTAGCTGTGGATGGGCCATGGAGTGTAGGGAGCTCATCGAGGCATCGCAGGGAGGGAGCTCGCCGGCCAGAAGGAGAGCCTGTACTCTAGGGCCGCGTCCCCCGCCGTCGATGCCAAGTCTGCCGCCATCAGTGCTCAGCCCGCCATAGGTTTCGAGCCCGCCGTCGAAGCCGTCGGAGGAAGAGTCGTGAACTAGAGACAAGGAAATCACGACGGGAAAGAAAACATAAAACAAATTGGTACCCAACATAACCAGTGGCAGGTGGGTAATTTTTTCCACCAAAGCAAGTGAAAGCAGGCGGAGAGGTGCTTTAGGATTTGTACTACACAAAAGATGGCTTTGGGCAAAAGCAGTTTTGGCTTTTTAGCCCTTTGGTTGGCTTTTGGCTTTTACAAAAGCAAAAGCAGGTTCAAAAGCCCAACCAAAGGGACCCTTAAGTAGACAAGTCACACACTCTGCGATGGTACTACTCAGTATCAAGCCACATCAATATCACTACAAGAAATAGTTTAATCCGTGACAGATTCTCTGTGAAGGATGTAGAATCCATCACGAAGAATACATAACTCCTGCAATCCATGAGCCACACCACTAGATATCCAGCCCAAAAACCCTACCCGCAGACATATATAAACAAGCCCTAAAACCCGCCCCCTGCAGACCGGTTGCCACCGCCCACACCACAAAGATCCCCTCCCCGCCCTCGCCTAGGCCGATGCGGCTTTGTCCTCGAGGCCAAGCAGAAGACCGAGGGACGGTCACTACTAAAAAAAACTACATCTAAGACGATTCACTTTTATCATAGTAAAGGACAGTAACGACATAGAACATTATTTGTGACGAGTTTATGACAAAATTCGATTCGTCACCTTTGTAGCGTCAGAAATGTTGTGCTGTAACGATTTGTAATATTTCATCATATATTAAAAAGAATTATCGCATTTGAAGTTAGTATGAGGGAGAAAGACTATTTACAAGTTTTGACCAAAGATTAAAAAGAGAAACTATAGTTCTTGATGAACTTCATGAAGTTCAACACCAAGTGGGCTTACTATCCCCTAAGGGAACAGTAGGTGAATATAACTAGTGTTTACTTAATCTACTTCATAATCAAAGTACTTAAGAAACTAACTAGATAAGGAGATAACTTCTGGTCTTCTAATTCTAACCTCTATAAATCTTGTTTTATTTATTCTATCATTGACGCTAATTCTTAATAAAGTAAGGCAAAATTTCTCTACTAAGAATAGACAAAAGTCTACCGTTCGCCTATTGACGAGAGGTGGGCTAGAGCGGATTCAGTAAAGCTATAAAGTCACCTTTATGATATTACCACAAAATCCGAGCCAATAGGGGGCATTCACAAGTAAACCTAATCTAAGCACCATGCTTAAATTAAGAATTACTCCTTTAATCTAGAGCAACCAGGATTAAAGTACTCAAACAAGAGTTGGAAACTTGAATAATAAAATAAACAAAAACATACTTTAATTATGAAGTCGAATACCAAATAATCTCGAAACAAGCTCCTCTTACAAAGAGAATGATCCCACAGAATACAGCAGAGAAGATCCGACACGCCAGAAATCCTTTGAAATACTCCTTACTAATCTCTTTATTTCTAATAAACTTGATTGCTAATCAAGATCTATAGTAGATAATTGAAATTTATCTAGCTCTAATCATGGAGATCTTGACTTTTCCAAACTCTACTACTAATAATGAATTGCTAATAATGAATTTGGGTTTTAGGGGGTAGTCTGCCTTTGCTTATATAGCCTCCTAGGATGAATCTCAGCCCTTGGATCAAACCGACTTCATTGGATAGCCTAGATTAAACCTCAAGGTCGGTTGGAAGAAGGTTCCAGGAGCTAGACACGTGGTTCCACGTCAGCAGGCCAGTCGGCCCTACCTACCAGCTTTGTCGGCCTGACATTCTGACATGTGGGCCCCATCTTCAACGTTATGTTTTCTTTTGTCCTTTAGGTGCTTGGAATTTATACTAATGCTTCTATTTTGGTCCTTTTCTTCCATTTCTCAATTTCCTCTTATTTCTACTCTTTTCTGAATTCATCGTGTAAAACAGAGTACACACCAAAACTCGTGGAATTTGTTAGTGATAACCATCTTTTAGTAATATTGATCCATTGTTTGATGGAAAAATAATAATTGATTTTAGAATTTATCTACCATCAACAATGCATATTTATGACGAAAGTCATAGTTGACAGTGGGCTCTAACTTCTGAAAATGTACAGTTTCACTTCTATGACGAAGCATAGTCCAAATATATGACGATATTTTTTGAATCGTCATAGATGAATAAGGGGGTTGACGCCCACAACCAGCATCCATGACGATCCATTAAAAATCGCCATGAATGAACCTTGTTTAGTGAAAAATCATAATCGTCATGACGGAATCGTCATAGATGAAATGATTTCTAGTAGTGGGTGCGTGGCGCAGGAGGAGACTAAGGGTGGCACCCCACCCAGCCTCGCCGTAGAGGAAACTGGGGCGGCACCCCACATAGTCCACGCTGAATCTCGACCCTGGAGAGGAGGAGCTCGTGGCGGACATCGAGTCGAGGAGCAGTCCACCCCCACGTAAAGGCTAGTAGCGAGTGCTTCAAGGCAGAGCTTGTCACTCTAGTAGTCCAGGTCGAGCTGCTCAGCTGATTCATGTACGTGTTGCATGCCTTTCCAAGTTAAAGTGTATAACCAGACTTGGCACTTCTAATTTTTGGGACAAAGTTTATTCCAATTAATTACATAAAAGCATAGATGTAAAGCTAAAAAAAACTTTGTACTAAAGAATACCATATTATATGTTCACTTGTGTAGATCTATTCATATGGAGTCCAACGAAATTAGAATTTTTGTTTTATGATTTTTTTGTAATTTACTATGATTTTTCAAAGATTCAACAAAACTAAAATAAAAGACAAAACCATCATCACTGTAGCAAAATCACCATCCAAAACCGCTTGGGGGTTATTTGACCAGTTTTGAAAAGTTCAGGGGATAAAAAATTCGGTTTCATAGTTTGGGGGGTGCAGTAGTCCACCCTCAATAGTTGAGGAGTGTATGTAGACCTTTTCTAAGGAAAATATCATGTCTTAGGTGGCCCAACCAAAGACCCTGTACCATTTGTATGTAGCTGGAGTTGAAGTTAGAGCATCTCCAACAGGCTACCTAAACCCACTACCGATCCTATATTTGGGTAGTGGGGGTCAAAAACACCACTGCAACAGGCTACCTACTTGGCCCAACAAATTTATTGGCTACCTAAATCCTTCCTTCCTCTACCTATTCTTGTTGGGCCAACAAACCTGGACAGCTATTTTTTCTCTCTCCCACGCACGCGCGCTACGCTCCTACGCCAGCCGTGCACCTTCTCCTCGCCAGTGCGCTCCTCCCCGGCGCGCACTCCCTCACCGCCGGAGCCCCTCTCGTCACCGGATGGGTCCTCCCCAGCCATCTCTCCACAAAAGACGGCTTGAGCGGGCCTATCGCGACACGGTGGCGTTGGTCCTCACGCAGGCCTCCCCCCCAGTGGCGCTCCCTCCCGACACTAGCTCTGCCCGACGGGCGTTCCAGCGCCAACGCTCGGACGACCCCAAGGACCGTCGCGAGGTGGCTCCCCCACGGTGGCGCTCCCTCCCCCGGCATGGGGACGGCCGCAGCACCGGCGGGCGCGAGGTGGCTCCCCCGGTGCTCCCTCCCCGCGCACATATGGCCCCAGCACCCCCACCCCGGCGACGCTCCCTCCCTCTGCGCAGACCTCCTCTACGATGCACATGTGCTGTGGTGAGAAGAACATCCATGAGGGTGAGACGTGGGACCCGCATGTCATGGACTGCTAAAACAAATTTGGGTGCCATATTTTAGGTAGTACTGTTGGAGTTGCAAACAAAATATAGGTAGTATAAAAATTGGTGGCTACCTAAATAGAGAAATAGGTAGTCAATTTTAGGTAGTAGTGTTGGAGATGCTCTTAGCATTCGGATGTGGCCCCAATGAAGAGTATGCTATTCAAAACAGTAGCTGCAGCCCAGCATAGCAACTTAAACCTAGTGGCTTGGTTCTCCTCCTGTATTTCTTCAATTTAATGGTTGCCAAACTTAATTAATAAATTCCCAACCTTCCTCTAAAAAATGCAACTTGAATTGTCATCCCTTGATTTACTGGCACGCTCCGCCACTACTAATGGGCTCTAACACAATACGCAGCCCAATGGACCAAAAGACATTGTAGCAACACCATGGTTTTCGATGCCGACTTGTTTCAACGATTCCTGTTGACTCAGGATGAATTTTGACGTGAAACTAAAACCATTGGTTAGCTTATCAAGTTATCTTTCCATACATATGTAGATCGTTGGGACTGCTCCTAGAATCCAAGATGGACTCCAACTCGAGTTGGACTGGGTCACCACCATGATGTGGATGAGTTGGACGCCCACGCTAGTCCTCCTCGTCTCCATGACTTGTATTTGAAGGAGTGATGTCCTCATCAAGTTGTTTCTTAACCTATCAGTACCTTATGAAGATGAGGACTGTTACTACAGATAAGAGGCATATGCATTGGATGAGTGGGGATCGCCTAACCTGGCCAAAATATCAGGCGGTATGAATTTCCGTGGTCTCGAGTCTTTCAATGTCGCAATGCTTAGCAAGAGCTAGCAGGGTTGGAGATTAATTACAAGACCTGAATCCTTGTGTGCTAGAGTCCTCAAAGGAAGGTATTTTCATGATCCATATATATAGTTCATGCAAGCTAGAAAACGAAACATGCGAGTCGGACTGGCTGAGCCCCTTGGTCTTTAGAACTAAACAGCCTTCGATTTAGGAATCGTCGTCTCATCTCTCCAACCATCTCACCACCAAACACTTGTCTAGTTCATCAAACAAGCTCTTGGAGTAATAAACAAGGTTTTCGTTCACGTTTGGTCTCTATGAGAAGATCACGAATCAAAAAGGTCAAAAAGCAAGCACAGCACCAAATAATAGCTTGGCTGTCAGGAGCACTCCATGTTAGAAATTAGCCCCAACAGTGACGAGCCGTTTGCTAATCTCCACGCGCGGAAGCGTCGATTGAATCTACCGAGACAAACATGCAAGATCACAGACGACACCAGAGGCACGATATTTGTTAACGAGGTTCAGCCAAAGCCTAGTCCCCGGGGCATGATTATGGGCGCTCCTCCCCAATACCAGCAACACCGGCCGCTTTAGGGTCCCGGCGACATGCCGCCGCCCTCCCGCGAACCTGTCGCTATGTCGTCATGGTTACAACAGCAGCCCTCCTCTCATATTTATGAGGAGACCGGGTTACAGAGTCCTACTCCAACTCTACCCTATACTGCCAAATACAACTCAGAGTCCTAGCGTGACCAAACTCATACATAATATTCGACACATATTCTAACAAACTCCACCTTGGCGAATATCCCGCCATCTTGAAGTCGTCTATGCGCGAACCTCCTTGTACACTGACTTGAGTTGTTGCCTTCGCCGCTCCACAAGAGCTGCCCGGTGAGTCTCATCATAGACACACCGAAATAAGAGCCTCCGCTATTCCTGCAACTCCATACTCCATGACCCCACCTGCAATTGAGCACCCTTCTCTTTTATCACCACAATCTCCATCAAGTAAAGTTTAGATTCTTCTCTAACTCTGACACATGCCTAACTCCCCGAAGCTTGTCTGCTCCTTAATAGGCACCACGCGAGCTAGTTGAATCCAATGCCAAACTCGAACCGATTGTACACCTGATACTGAGAACGTCACAACCGCTATCTGAGTCACATATGAAAAATGCCACTTAGCTTGCTCTTTTGTGTCCACTGCAATGCTACGCCTGACGTCTTACACCATAGACTTCTGCAGTACCGACCAACCAGATTACTCCAGTTGCAAGTATAGACATCCGCCGTCTATATACTTCCTTCCAGCTCAGCCCTTGAAGCTTCTTCACGTCATTCGATCCACACTTCAGAATCCTGCACATGCATTTGAATCGATCCACGCCCTTGCAGATTTGGAAGCACGCAAACTCCTCAAATGCAAACCTACATCCTGAGCTCATGCCATGTGTCACCATGCCACAGAGAACGAAGAACCCCATCAGCTACCACGCTCCTATGTCGTTGTCACTGATCCTGTCATCGTCTCTGCCCACGGTATGGCTAGCCTGTCGCCGCCAGTCTCTCCGCCATGCACCACGGTATGTTTGCCGTCCAAGCAAACTGTCCGCTAGCCATCTTGAACTATCCGCCTTTGTGCCCGCGAACTGTTCGGCCCTGATCCATCAATCACAGACAGATCACCAACGAGCTGCTCTTCACCTCGACCCTGTTAGTCTGCACCTAACTCCGTCGCTCCCAAGAACACACGTTGAAAAAAACACCGCTATCAGACTCCTATCAGTCCCCATATGCACCACGACCGAACACTGTCGACGGCCTCTGTTCGCCACCAACGAGCACCGCAACACCAGCTTCGAGGTCTGGTCATCCGAACGCTGCCTTTCCTCCATCGCCTATTGCAAAATTCCATCAGCATCCACAACGTCATGTTGCGCCCTGTAGCTCCACTGTGCGCACAGCCCTGCCACAACTTCCGCAACACTCTCGTTGTCTTGCACACTGATCCAATCGACAAATATCAATGCCGATTACCAGACTGTCTACCGTTACCTAGACTCTGACCAGGTTCATCACCGAACCCACGTATCATCGAACTCCACATATGGACCACCTGGTTAACACCATCTGCAACCGAACCAGCCGCCTGCTCAATGTGCCTGCACGAACCGAAGCCTTCTCCACGTGCTTGCTTACCATATTGCACTCGTGATATCAGATCATGTCAGCTGCAGCTCTTTCACCGCAAGAGCCAAGACCATCAAATAATGTCCTCCGATATAACACGAACAGCTAGCCTCTGTGCCTCTTATTTTCTCCGTTGAACACTCTATAAACGACAATATACTATCGTGTACCATATGGAGTCTCCTTGAACACGCTGCACACAATCCGATACAATCCAACATGCAAATCTCATGCAACCACACGTCACGGCTCCACACACATCCAATTTAGCATTAGCGGTGTATCTCGGTATTTGACTCGTGTCCGTCCTGGACACCTGGCGCATCCCAAATTCACATACCAGATCTGCTATTGCCATAGTAATACCCACAAGAAGCTGCACCACGTAACGTCCTCCGTGCGTATCCTGATTTCCTCCAAGGAATCAACACACCTGCCGTACACGTACGTGTACGGCCTGGCCTGGCGTCGACAATTTCGACCGGTAAACCTTGGCAACATCTGCTCCGCGCCCTCGATGATGACACAATATCCAGCCAGTACCCCTGGCCATCGTCGACGGTGCCGCCGACTCGCCGCGGCCATCCGTGTGCAATTCACACGCGCCGGCCACGACCATGCTCCACCTTGCGTCGTATCTGCTTCGCATCACCATATGCTGCACGACGCCTCATAGATGCATGTAACGACCTCGATTTTCCACGAAGGGAAATACACAGAATCGAATAATAATGTGATAGTCCCACAAGATCACTCCATCACATTATTATTTACAGTTGATATCACAATCATACATCGTAAAAAATACAAGTTTACATGAATATACAACTCTTGGGGACTCACCTAATACAAGGTTAACCTAGCAGAAGCGTAACTCAGGACATCAGAGTAGACGTAGCACGTCGGTGAGTGAAGGCTCCTCCTTCACGGGCTTCATCAGAGTCGGCGTAGAGCAGCGGAAATCGACTTCATCTTCTGAACCAAACTCGAGCGTAGGAACGAGACCACCTAATCCTTTTAATTACTGCAAGTCAGGTAATCTGCACACCGCCAGAGATGTGCAGGCCATGGTCAGCACCGAATGAGCTTTGGTGGAAAATAGAAAATAAGGGATCTGGCGATCCTAATAATTGGCTGTGGTTTGCATGCATCCTTAGCGCATGCGAAGCAGCAAGTAGTAAATATCACTATTATTAGTTCCTCAGGTTTTAGTTCCATCCCATCCACACATGTTCTTCCCAATCCATCACCACACACCACAATCTCACCCTCTCTCACGCAGGCGGTAGGACAACTCCTTCTCCTTTTGTCCATACCTAAGCGGCTCTCAGCCACAACGGGCTCACAGCCGTAAGAAAACCGGGGGAGAATAGAAGGACACCTCTCACTACTCAGAGAAGCGTGGGTCGAGGGAAGAAACATACCATAAGCCGGCGCACACCCAAAGGCAGTCCAGGCTCGAAAGCCGACGCACACCCAAGGTAGTCCAGACCTAAGATATGATATAACCATGCCCGAAGACAGGACAATACGTATTGATTCATTAACTCTGCAAAGCGTGTACACCCGTAGCCACAAGATCGCCATCATCAGCGGAGCGACCGCCTAGGCTGATAACGAAGACCTCCTAGTAGAACGATGCCACCCTGCCACTTAACTCTGGGAAGTCCGGAGTACCACCGGAACGCTGAAGACTGGGAAAGGCAACACCGGGTCCACAAGTGGTGCTGCCACCTAAAACGGTGCGGGAATGGAACATCCGTCACCGCCCACCCCAACCACCTCACAAACCTAGCAGTAATGGCACTGCCTAACTAAAAGGGGCAATCCGCACCCCGCCCACCGGGGACGAGTGGTGTGCACGTAACATTCCCTAGGAGCCGATTCTCGGAGAACAAGTCCTTAGATAGGACCAGACAAGACATCTTCAGTTTGGGAACTCGGATTCCCTGTGCCCTAGAGCACCTCCTCCCTGGACTTCATCCCATCACAAGATTTTAACCCGGGGACTCCACACCAAACACAGTTACACGCCACAGGTATCACGCAACATGGGAATGCCCAGAAGCATTCCCCGACAAGACTCGTCCTCGCGACTCGTCATGTATTCCTATCTGGTCGACTCAACCCTCACCACTCACCCAAGACACACACAGCACTCTCCCCATTACCAAGTTATCCACATTCTCAAGTTATTATCTAGTTCTCAAATTATCTTCATATTTCACCATTTTAAATTCCTCATCCATCATATATCTAAGTTCTCAAGTAAATATGATGGAGTAATGTGCAAGCAAGCAGGCAGGAGAGTGCGAGCGCGAAGCTGGGTAATCGGGTGGAGGGGTTCCAATCAAGGCATTTATGGCTCAGGCAAGCATGCATCATATATACTAGCAAAGGAGTAAAAGTAAAGCGCTAGCATATCTACTTGCAATGTCTAAATAGGATTCTCTAAAGTAAGGTGCTGCCATGACACCTACGATGTCGAGAAAGTAGTGGTACAAGTCTTCATTTGTTGGTGTAGTCGTACACCGGGGTCTCCTCATCTCGGGTCAACTCCACTTTCACGGTCCTGTTGTCCTCCATGCTCTCTTCCTCCATCGGGTTCCGCTCCATCCAACGCTAACCTCGAAGCAACTATCTCGTGACACTACCCTAGGCAAGAAAACAATCAATCAACTAAAAGGCAACAAGACTCAAAAGGACTACGACACCGAAAGAACACAAAAGGGGACGACTGAGCCCTCTCGACGGATATCCGATCCTTGGACTAACGAAACAAGAGTGGTTGTTTGCTAAGCATGAGCTCAAGTCGTAGCCTAGCTCGTACTTCACGGGTCGATCGTGTTGACCTGTATGGCTTCCAGATAAATGGCATAGACCTTAGCTCACCCTGAGCAAACACCACAGCACACTAACTTTCGATCCAAACGTCATTAGATTAACGGGAACCGAAAGGAGTGGCTAAGCACGAAGAACCAAGAAGAAGACACGGGATTCACATTGCTTTGACCCGCTCGCCATAGCAATGACGGGAATCATAGAATGGAACCAAGAAGGCAATAAACACCAAACACGCAAAAGCTCAATCAACGCCTTACTAGATCGACGAGGATTGAGACAAGAGACGAGAGAAAACAGGATCTGCACTCTTTCGACTAACTCGCCATGGGACGGACGAAGGTTAGGAGAAAGAGACACGGTCCAACGATCCAAACCCACTCGTAGGGCACCACGACCGTGCAACTAAATGGTACAGGGCTATTCATTCAATTCGTAGCGATGCGGTTGTCACCGCTAGATCCGACGGAACGCTAGGGTCGATGTGGTACAAGCATACGAGAAGGTAAGGATAAACACTGCGAAAAAGAAGGTAGAAACCCAATGGCCATGGCAAGACCATGAGCTTCACCTAAGCGAGTTGGCATCTGTTGCTCTACTAAAGTCGGTTCCTAATTCGTATCCCACTAAACTTGGTCATGGAGGGCTCGACATGTGCGGTTAGGATCCACGTTGATGTTTACATCGATGTCGAGTCCGCAACGACCACGTCTGAGGGATGGGAGTAGGAACTGTCGATCGCAGTTTGACGAAGACAACTAAAGAACGAGAGAGAAGGGACACGAACGACATTGCGACCATGGCGAGAGGAGCTCGCAATCGCAACGTTACGAACGTATCGATCTCTCACCGGCTCGACGGCACGGCACATAGGCAGACACAACGCACAACAACGACAACCCAACCACAACGACGAAGTAGCACGTTTCCATAGCAGGACAGAGAGACACAGATGAAAAGATAGACCGGCACAAAGGCACGGCACATGCAACGATAGAAAAGATATAACATGAGCATGAGTGATTCAAGATAGATATATTGATAGATAGATAGCTCAAGTATATGATAGTATGACGACAATTATAGTTGACAAGAATGCATTGGATTAAAAGAGAGGGTTTGTCGATGTCGCGAACGGCGTCAACGGGATCAAGGGCCCGACCTTGGAAGCAACAAGGTTGCAGCGGCTTGTTGTCGGCTGTCCGGACGGGGCCGCAAGGTCCGGTAGCGACACACATTTCTGGCAAAGGCGCAGCAAGGCCATGGCCACCCTGTGTCATTGAAAACAGCGGCACGAAGGCCGGACATGAGATAGGAACAGGATCAATAGGTGGAAAGGCATGGGCTTGGTTCATGGTAGCTCACCGGCGGCAGAGTGATGGGACGACGGCGGCATGGGCAGCGGAGACCGGAAAGTGCGTCGGAGTTGGCAAAGGGTCCTGCAAGGCCGCTGCTTCACTAGCTAGATCATGGATAAAAAGGAAAAACAGTAGGGCCTGACGTTGCTAACTCACCGGTAGGGTACAGTGAAGGTGTGGTGCTGCTGCTGTACTTGGTTGTAGGTGATCGGGGCTGGTCACAGGTGGCCGAAGGGGTGACGGTGCACTGGCGGAGGTGTGGCACGACTGCTGCTCGCCTGCAGCAGTAAGAAAAGCGGCACGAAGGCCGGGCATCAGACCAGAGTGCCGACGAGACCAACAGCAAGGAAGAGGGAAGGCGGAGCTTGGTCTCGATGGCTCACCGATGGGGCTGCAAGGCTGCGGCTGCTGTTCTGCTGGTTGCCGACAAAGGATGCAGCGGAGTCATGGCCATAGGTGACGGGTTGCTGCTAGACGTCGGTGGTTGACGATGAAGTCGTTGCCTTCGCCGAGGGCGGAGAGCTGCAAGGCCACGGCTTGAGCTCGCGGCAGAGAGCAGTTAGGGGCAGCAGCAACAATGGACAGTTTACAAGGAAAGGGCTTGTCTTAAGGCTCACCCGGGTTGACGGTAGGCTGGTCGGGCGGCGAGGAAGGACAGGTGCTCGACGGGAACGCGGCTCGACGGGCGAGGCAGCGGGTCGCCGCCTTCAGGGCGTCGTCGAGGAGGAGAGGCGCGGACAGGGCGCTCGGCGTTGCGGTGGATGGCATGACAGCGTGGCGCTCCGCTCGCCGTGGGCCACGGAGCACGACATCGCGCGGTGGCGACGTTCTCTCCGCTGTCGGGGCCTGCTCGGGAGCATCGAGGTCCAGCTCGACGCTGGCGCCGACCGGTGGTTTGGCGGAGTAGCTGAGGCCGGGTCGGAGGGTCGCGCTGGTCGAAAGCGCGCGTGCTCGACGTCGCGGCATCGGCGCCACCGCCGGGCGCGGTCGAGGGTGCTCCCCTCGCCGCGTGGTGCGCCGCGCGGCGGGTCGGGTGATGCACAGCGGCGAGGGGCAACGGACGCCGGCGGCACGGACACCTCGGTTAGCGCCTTTGGCGAGAAGGAGAGCACGAGCGAGAGGCGGCGGCGGTCACTAGGAAAGGAGCCGGGGCGGCGGCTACAGGGGAGATGGGAAGAGGAGTGTCGGCTGCTCCGATTTATACGGAGATGGCTAGGGTTGCTAGGTGATCCTCGGCGTCCCCGCCCTTGGATGGGACAGCCGGACGCGCGGCACGAATCCAGGGGCGGGAGCAGGTGAGGGCGCGGAGCGCGAGACATCGGGCGTCGCGGCATCCACTTCGGGCGGCGGCGGTGGCGGCGCGCCCGGGAGCGCGATTAGGAGCCTGTTCGGGCCGGGCCGGCCGCTGATGCTACCGCCGGCCGGGCCGATGCCGATTTATTGTGAGAGAAAAGTACCGCTGGCTGGCTGGCTAATAAGCCAAGTGAACAGGCTCTAGGGTTCCAAGACAGGCGGCGGGCGCCGGGTTGGGCCAGCTGGGCGGGACGGGCGCTGCGCACGCATGGGCCGAGGCGGGCGCCGGGCGAAGCCGCGGTGGGAACCGGCAAGGCCAGTCCGGGCCTGTTCGCTTGGGTCGGGCCGGAAGGGAAAAAGAGGGAGGCGAGTTGGGCCGGCCTGGTGGCGGGTTGGGCTGCAGGCGCTGCTGAGTGGAGATGGCAGGCTGGGCTGCTAGTGAGAAGGCCGGTTGGAGAATAAGGGAAAACCTATTTTCCCTTTTATCATTTGCCAAATTAAGATAGAATTTGATATCAATTCAAAGAGACAAAAATGAGGGGATATGATATCGAATAAAGTGATTTGAAGGACATTCAAAAGGAGATTGGGAGGAGAATGGAGAAACAATTTCTCCATTTATGACTTAGGATTTTGGGAATGATTCAAAAGGAGGATTCAAGGGTCACTCGATGAGAAAAAGGAAAGAGGAATTTTTCTTTTCATGAGTTCATGAATTCAAATCGAGAAGTGCGAGAAGGATGCGATATTAGTTTCACGACATGTTTGGAAAGGGGTCGGGAAGGAAACAAATCTCCATTTGCCATGATGAGATGGGCGTATAAGAAGGGAGGTATTGACCAAAGGGCTATGGCTTGGAGGGCTAGGGCTGGCCAGGCATAGTTACCGAGGGAAAATGGTTATCCGGCAAGGCTACGATTGGCTAGTTGTGGTCTCTCTCTTGGCCGGTCAGGCAAAGCTATGGCAGGCTACCGTTGGTCAGGCATGGCTACACTTGGCTATGGCTGGCCGGACAAGGCTTCCACTAGCTATGGTTGGTCGGACACAGCTAGAGGTGGTCAGGAGGGCTACGATGGTTAACCGGGGACATTGACATGGCTCATCTGCTTGTCGACAGGAGACGTGGTGCGGTCTCCAGAGATCATAGGGGAAAGGGGGAGATACGGGAAGGATATTCCAATTGTGGTCCAGGGAATACGAGAGTGATTCCAGGTTAGATTGGGCGGAACTCAAAAGATACGAGAGAGGTTTGAGAGGAGCTTAGAAGAAGATACGAGAGTCAACAAGGAAGTTGGGAATGATTTGAGTTGGGGCACGAGATGTCTCCTAAAAATTATTAGGAGAATTTTTTTTGAAAGAGAGGAGAGAAGTTGCTACGAATTTGTGCAATCCGTCACAAAACCCTAACTCAACTAAGAAACTCCAACAATCTCCTACAAACAATTCTACATGTATGCAACGTTTGTTAGTGGGTCAACTTACGTTTGACCTAGCAACTACATGATTCACATATTGCAGAATTTTTTTTAAAAAGTTCATATTTTTGGCTTCTCCAAAATCCAGGTTGTTACAATGCATAATCCTCGAACCTCTAGATGATCTTCCGCACAGCCTCAAGATCCAATCCAACCATAGCTTTAGATACCAATTGTCACGGTGAAACATCAGCCTAGGTCCACGTGTCGTCTCCTGGCCGGCAACTGGAACAAAACTTGCGAAGTGTTAGACATTGTCTCTAGTCTAGGTTCTATAAAAATCGAATATTCGTACTCACCAAATGGTTCCTACCTACGACGAAGAATCGCAAAAAGAGAGAAAAGGAGAACATAGTTTGCATTATGCGTGTTGGTGTGAGTTTTGACTGTCGTCGATATAAATATGATCGTTACTGCAAAAGAAGAAAATACAATATGATGGCTTCATGCTTTAGAATCGATAAGCCACTTGATTTTCGAATAATGGCCAACTGATATTGACACAATTGACTTCTCTCAAAATTCGATTCCTAGGCTTCAGTAAACGAAGAAAAACTGGCTAGTCAAGCATGAAAATAGTATTGTAGTAGCACTACACGTATATTCTTCTCCGTTACGTAGACTAGTGATCCGTGACCGAGAGCTCTCCAGCTTTTAGTTTTGTTGAACTATTGTACTATAAATAAACCGCTGGACCTGCCAGAGGTAAGGAGGCCACTACTGTTTTCTTGCTATAGTGATAAGAATTCAATTGCACCCACCAACCAACAACTTGAATCACTACCGGAATCTGAGTCTTTGCCGAGTGTTTCATCTCGGACACTCGGCAAAAAGAAACTCTTTGCCGAGTGCACAAAAACAGGACAAACTCGGCAAAGTCTCAACACTCGGCAAAGGCTAGCTTTACCGAGTGTCAAGGCTCGACACTCGGCAAAGACGTACTCTTTGTCGAGTGCTTGACGTTAGCACTCGGCAAAGTGCCCCCGCCATTAACTCAGCTGCCGGCGTCACCTCTTTACCGAGTGCCTGGTGGCGACACTCGGCAAAGATTAACTACACTCGGCATAGTTTTTCTTTGGCGAGTGTATGCTTCTAACACTCGGCAAAGAGTCTATCTTTGCCGAGTGTTACCTTAGACACTCGGCAAAGTATATTTTTTTGCCTCCTGTAATTCAAACTTTTTGTCCTCTACACATACCACATGTGCTACTCCGTGCAGAAGTTTGGTTATCTACCTAGCATCTATTAAGTCACAAGTAAACTGCTATACGTTGTTTTGGTTATCTACCTAGTTTTGATGTGATTGAGCAGTGGGGACAAGATCAGCAAGAGACTCGCAGCACTCCAATAGCCAGGCGGGTCACTGTTTCAAAAAGTATTTTCAGTCCTGCAAGTTTTCAAATTGTATTCATGCTGTCTTTGTCATCGACGCAAGTGAAATTTCGTCTTGCAAGCGCTGCAGATCACCTTTGCCTCTTAGTAGGGTCGAGATAGCGGGCCTGAGAGGGGTGAATAGTCATTTCCAAAACTTATCGCACCTGCTAATCGAAACAAATGCGGAATTAAACTAATCGATCTAGCCAAGACTTCAACCCCCTATGTATCTAAGTTCACCAGCACCTTATAAAGATCCTAATTAGTCAACAAAGGTGCCAGTCTAGCTAGTGCTTTCCTAACCAATTCTAGCTTGCAAGGTCACACATACCTATATAACTTGTACTTTAAACAAACCGGGGAGCACCTACACCATTCTAGTAAGCAAAAGCACAAAGCTTCTAAGCTCACTAGCAATGCTCAAAGATAAAGCTACATAAGCCAAACCTTAGAGCTCAAATTACTTAGTTACACAAACTAAGCAAAGCAACTAATTAAGCTACACAAGCTAATTAGTCACACAACTGCTACTTCAATTCTATACTACACAAGTAAGAAGGTAACTAGCAAGCTACATAAGCTACGATTGTGTTCATGATATACAAACCGCCGAGAAGATGAAGATGACAATGTTGACATGGTGATTTTCCCCGAGGTTCACTTGGTTGCCGCCAAGCTAGTCCCCGTTGTGTCGACATACACTTCATGGTTCGGCGGTCTAATTGGCGTTTCACTAGCCAAGCCTCCCATTACAAGAATCCTGTTAATCCGAGATGGAAAATTTCTGTCACGGATTATTGAAAAACCATCAGCAAATAGGATCTGTGATGGTTTTTGAAATCATTATGGATTGAGCGTCATGGATTGACCTGCACGACGGTTTGTCGAAATCCATCACGGATTAACAAAATCAATGAAGGTCTTAAACCGTCACGATAGAGCCTGAAGCCTAGTTAGTCCAAATTAAGTCCATTTCCTCCTAGGCCCAGAAGAACCTACCACAAGTGTGGTATCTTAGTGACACGCTTCAATAGAGTTTCTCTTCACGATCCCTACGGGGTGAGCACAATACCCCTCACAAGCACTTCTCTAGAGCACTGCACAAGCTCCTTGCGTGCTTCGATGAAGCCACAATCCACCAAGCCATCTAGGTGATGGCAATCACCAAGAGTAACAAGAAATTCATCAATCACAAAGATTTCCTAGTGCCACCAAATGCAATCCTCAAATGCATACACAAATTAGCACCAAGCTTTGAGAGGGAGGAGAAGGGGAGGAGGTGGATCTTCAATCTCTCATTCACACCCACAAAGGCTCTATCTTTGGAAATTTCAGCTCAAAGCCATGGAGAGAGAGGGAGAGAAGATGAGAGAAGGAAGAACAAGAACCCTAGCTCCAAGGATCCCCAACTGTGCAAGAATGAGCCAAGGGGTGAGGGAGAATGAGGGTGAGCCAACCTTATTCTCCTAGGCAGCCACCCCCTCTCCCCACACACCAAATTTGCCCAGGCGCACTCCCACGCTTCTCCTACGTCTATTTTTGAATTTGACCATTGGGGCAAAAATGCTCAGAACCAGAGCTCGGGTCCAAACCCGAGCTGTGGTTGCAAGCCCTGAAACATCACACAAAAAACCAGACCTCTGGTTCGATCGGACCTCCTCCCAGAAGCTGCCCGCCTTTTGAGAAATCATTTTTAGAGCAAGAACCGGACCTCTGCTTTCAACTTGACTTCTAGTAGAAGCCCTCTGTAACGTCCCACCCAGGCCCACTTACAATTGGCAGCTCTCTAAGAATCAAGACTGCCCTAACAGATAACCATAAGTCTTTTCTGCGCACTTTGTCCTCACTCATGCGCACCCATGCGCACCCGGGAAGAACTTCCCGGTCGATCACCCATCCCCAAATTGCTCCAAGCCAAGCACACTTAACTTTGGAGTTATTTGGATTTGAGCTTCCGGAAAAGAAGTTGCTACTTGTTGGTATGAGTATTCTATCAATCTTATTAAGCCCTGGGACAGGGTGTCACACCCTCAACCTAGAGCAACTATAGACCCAAATATTTTCTGGATCTTTAGTCCAGACCAGACCTCTGCTATGGGCTCTCAAGTTTTAGCACCAAACTAAAGCGCCCATAACTTTTAGCTCCAAACTTTGATCTCGATGATCTTGGACATTCCGGAAAGCTTATCTAGAGTGCTATCCAACCCCAAGAAACTTCATTTTCAAATCCTTTTCAAATATGCTCAATGCCACTAATTGTTCCAACATGTCAAGTGTGTGAGTTAGCATTTTTCAGTCATTTGAAAGGCTTTTCTCTTGCACCTCACCACGTCATTAAGCACAATGCATATGCACATGAGACTCACACTTAGTGGCACTAGATGACTGTTTCAACTAAAAGATTTTATCTCTTTATAGTATGGCTATCAATCCTAAACTCGGTCATAAACTTCTCTACACACCTATGACCGGTGAAATGAAATGCCCTATAGGTTATACCTTTGCCTTGCGCATCCCATTTCATCTCCTTCAATGTCGATGCGACATATGCAAAAACACGATCAACAAATGATATGATCCATTTCATATCACAATGTGACCTTATTGGTTCATTGATCTTGACTTCACTTGCTCTTCACCGTTGCGTCAGTCCGTCGACGCCAAGTCTTGCTCAAGCTTCACCGCCTTGCGGTCCATCACTTCAAAGCCACTGACTTGCCTTTCACTCTTTCAACCGGTCCATCAAGCTAAGCGTCATCTTAATCTTCTCCACCTTAGTCACTTGACTCCATGTCATGTCTCATGTGCAATGAGCTCATCCTTCATCACATATTCACCTATGGACTAATCTTGTGTGTATTCTCACATAAACACATATTAGCTAGTCCACCTAGGTTGTCACTCAATTACCAAAACCAAACAAGGACGTGGACCTCTCTGTTGTAGTTGGCATGTAGCTTTGAATTCCTTATGTAGGAGTTGGATTTCCTGTGTAGTTGAATCATCAACTAGTATGAATCTAAACTTGTGAAGAAGTCTGCAATGTAATGTTGTAATTGAACTTGTGAACAAGTCTACAATGCAATGTGCTGTTAAATTTATCTCTAGAATGCCTGCAATGCAATATGCTATTAAATCTGTGTTATTATGTCTTTTTGAAACAAAAATAGGGGTGCTGGTAGGAAACAAGTAGCTTATTCCAGACATGCTTTTTCCTAGCGGTTTGGCAACAAGAAACAAATATGAGATTCTGTTGGCGGTGGTTTTCTGACGGTTCTGCGATAGGAATGGACATTGAATCCATATCGTTGTTTGGTTTTTCCTGACGTCTGTGCGATAGGAGTCAAATGCAGATCCTTGTCGGCTCACAATTCATAATGGGAATTCCTGTCGGCTAGCTGACAGGAAAATACTATTGACTGGTCAAGCAATAGCCATCGGGAACTACCGACACGAAAGGTTTATTGACGGCCGACCGTTAGAATTATGGACTTCTCCCCGACGAGACATTTCGACGGCTTGTTCCCCGATGGTCGGCCGACGAAAAAATAATTCCTATTGGTTTTTGGTCGATTCCCCGGGTTTTCGGCCACCGCAGCCTGGTGGTGTTAGTTGTTTGTGGGGGAAATCTGCATGTGTCCGAACGCATAACGATGGAGAAGCAAGTAATAGGTGGTACGGAGTTCTCCAATGCAAGAACGAGGTGCTGCTTAGCAATATTTCCACACTTTAAAAAAATCCCCTAACCTAGGGTTTTGTTTCCTCTGGCGGCGCCGCCAGAGTCACCATATTCTCACGTCAATCTCGACGTGATCCACCGCCAATCCCGGAGGAACCCGGATCACGCTCCCTTCGGTGGGTGGAAGCCCGACCGGGGTGGACGGCATGGCGAGTCAAGAAGACAAGGCGAAAAGGTACAGGGCGTCGTGAAGAAGAGGTTGAGATCGCGGGCTGGAAAAGCATCCGGGAGGAGATGGTACCGCAAGGAGAAGAGGAGGAAGATCTTGATCTCTCTGAAGAACTAGATGAACTTGAGAAGGAGGCACGCTGGCTAGCCCTTTTTAGGGTTCACACGACGAAGCCTTTTAGTCATGTAGCCCTTTTCAGCTCGATGAGGAATGCATGGTCGCCGGCGAAGGAGGTGACGTTTAAAGCGAGGAAGCCGAATCTGTTTGTGGTTCAGTTTCACTGCTTAGGTGATTAGACGAGAGTAATGGAGGGAAGGCCATGGCTATTTAGAGGAGCTGCTGTAGTCATGGAAGAGTATGATGGTTTCTCTGATGTAAATACAATCAAGCTGAATAGAATCCCTGCCTGGGCTTGAATCTAGGGTATGCCTGAGGGTCTAATGAAGAAGAAGGAGTTGGCAGAAAAGATAGCAAGAAAGGTGGGAGATCTGATCACAGTGGTAGTGACAGATGGGAAAATAAATGCCACACCGTACCTTCGGGTTAGGGTCTGGCTGGATCTCAAAAAGCCGTTGGTGCGAATGGTGCCTATAATGCTGAAGGAGAGAATGAGATATCTTGTATAATAAGAAAAGATCCCAAGCTTTTGCTTTTTCTGTGGATGCATGGGGCATGAAGTAGCTGAGTGCGGTGATGGAGTCCACCCAAAAGAAAGCTGTGAATGGGGGGTTTGGCTCCGTGTTCCGTTTAACACCATGTTACCTGCAAGAGATGATACTGGAGGAAGAGGGAGAGGTAGAGGAAGAGGACGAGGGGGCAGGGGTGGTCGTGGCCCTGGTACCGATGATGAGCCATATTATGATACAGAATTCTAGGTAGATAGTGATGAAGATGCGGACAAAGATGGTGATTTGAACATGAGTGGAGATCTGGCCATAGAATCCAGTAAGGAGATGGCACCTAACGTCAATGTTAGCCCGTCGGCTGAGCAGGAGAAGAAGAGGCCGAGGATATCGGATCAGAGTATGGTTGATGCAGAAAACCCCAATGCAAGATCGGCGCTCTCCTTCGAGGAGAGTGGCCGGGCACAATGAAAATCGTAGTGTGGAACTGCCGGGGGCTCTTGAGCTCTCGCGCAGTCCGTGCGCTCCGAGAAGTCCGGGGGCGCATAAACCCAGAGGTGTTTTTTCTGTCTGAAACACACCTGGATAATGCTAAGGCAGATGATTTGAGGAGGAAAATTGGTTTTGACCATATGGCGGTGTATGAGAGTGACAGTAGAAGCGGTGGTTTGCTTCTTATGTGGAAGAGTGAGGTGAGGATCCGTATACAAGGCATATCGAAGTACTATATTGATGCGGTGGTAGAGGAGGATGGGGGATGGAAGTTCACTGGGCTATATGTTGAACCGGAGTGGAATCAGAAGGCGCAAACGTGGGAAGCAATTCGTGCATTGAAAGGGAACATGCAGGCCCCATGGCTGATCATGGGAGACTTCAACGAGATACTATACAATTCAGAGAAGGAAGGAGGCAGACCAAGAACACAGCGACAACTACAAGCTTTTCATGACGTGTTGTCTGAGTGTGGTCTGAATGATATGGGATTCATTGGTGACCTATACACATGGAGAAGAGGCCAGATTAGGGAACGCCTGGACAGGACGGTTGCTAATTTGCAATGGTCCGAACAGTTCCCTCAATCGAGTCTAATTAATAGTGGAAGTATCAGGTCGGATCACTGACCGATTGTGATGGACACCCAATACCTTGTGCCGAACCAAGGAAGAACGGTGAGCAGACGTTTTGAAGCAAGATGGCTGCAGGAAGACACCGTTGAGGAGATGATAAAGGCTGCGTGGGCAAGAGCTAAAGCACGAGGTGAAGGGCCCTCATTTGCAACAAAGGTAAATGATGTTCATGAGGAACTCCATAAGTGGGATAGAGAGGTCCTAAAAGCTCCGGCAAAAAGGATCTCAGATTTAAAAAAGGAGTTGGAGAGATTGAAGAGGGGACCAATGACTGATGCCAACACTGAATCTCAGAAGGAGATCATGGTTCGGTTAGAATTAATGTTAGAACAAGAGGAAATTCACTGGTTCCAAAGAGCAAGGGTAAACTGGCTCAAGCAAGGGGACAGGAACACGGGGTTTTTCCATAATTTTGCAACAAAACGAAAAAAGAAGAACACAATTAAGGGTCTTGTGGATGATAGTGGAACGAGACAGGAAGATGGACTGATTATGTGCAATATTGTGCAGAGCTATTTTGAGAATCTCTTCAAGTCTGAGGTTGGCGCCATAGATCCAAGTGTTCTGTCAGAGGTGCATCGTTCAGTAACAACTGACATGAACACAGTGCTCGCGGCTCCTTTTACACCAGAAGAAATCAAGAAAGCTTTGTTCCAAATTGGTGACTACAAAGCGCCAGGGCTAGATGGAATGCACGCAGTATTTTATAAAAGATTTTGGGAGCTATTGGGGGATGATCTAGTGAAAGAAGTGCTTGAAGCCACATCAGCGGAACAACTTCCAGAGGGATGGAATGACACTACAATTGTGCTAATCCCCAAGGTAAATGATCCCACATTGGTCTCCCAATTTCGGCCAATAAGTTTATGTAATGTGGTATACAAAGTGATCTCTAAGATGTTAGCGAATAGACTACGAGAAATTCTTTCAGAAATTATTACTGAAAATCAAAGCGCCTTTGTCCCTGGAAGGCTCATAACGGATAATATATTGGTTGCTTATGAGAGTATCCACAGGATAAAAAAGAAGCAAGGTAAGAAGGGCTTATGTGCAGTAAAGCTGGACATGCATAAAGCATACGATAGAGTGGAATGGAATTTCCTTGAGAAAATGATGATCAAAATGGGCTTTGACCAAAGATGGATTCGACTAATAATGGCATGTGTCAAATCTGTGAAATACAAGGTTAAAGTTAATTCAAGGGAGACGGAGTGGTTCTCACCAACTAGGGGACTGAGGCAAGGGGACCCATTGTCACCCTACCTTTTTCTCCTAGTGTCAGAAGGTCTTTCAAGTATGTTAAGAGGCGCTGAGAATAGAGGGGAGCTTCAGGGGGTGAAAGTTTGCAGAGAAGCACCATCGGTGTCACACCTTCTCTTTGCCGATGACTCCCTAATCCTTATGCAAGCGATAAAGAGAATGCATGTGTCCTGAAAAACATACTTTGGATAGGTACTGTTTAAGCTCTGGACAGAAAATAAGTGATGCAAAATCTAGTATTTTCTTTAGTCCTAATACAGGGGTAGAGACAAAGTTGGAGGTATGTGAAACTCTTAATATTATGACCGAGTCTTTGTCTGATAAATATTTGGGACTCCCTGCATTGGTTGGGGCAGATCGAAGTGACCGCTTTCAATATCTAGTTGACAGAGTTCGAGCAAAACAAAAGGTTGGAAGGAGAAACTACTAAGCATGGGAGGCAAAGAAGTCCTTATAAAATCTATTGCTCAAGCCGTGCCAGTATTTGCGATGATGGTGTTCAAAATCCCGAAAAACATTTGCAAAGGGATATCAGACGCCATATCCCAATTTTGGTGGGGTGATGACGATGATCATAAAAGGATTCACTGGAAAGCTTGGTGGAAAATGTGTATTCCAAAGAATAAAGGAGGTATGGGTTTCAGAGATCTTGAAGCTTTTAATACAGCTCTTTTGGCAAAACAGGTTTGGAGATTACTGTTAGAGCCAGACTCTCTATGTGCTAGAGTGTTGAGATCGAAGTACTACCCAGATGGCAGATTACTGAATGCAAAACTGAAAAGTGGGAGCTCCTTCACATGGCAAAGTATTCTTGCAGGTCTGGACTGTTTCAAAAGAGGATGTGTTTGGCGAGTGGGAGATGGTACACAGATTAATATATGGGAGGACAACTGGATCCCATCAAGTCACAATCTGAAAATTGTTACACCACGAGGAAATAATTTGGTTACTGGAGTAGATGAGCTCATTAATCCAGTAACAGGTGCGTGGGATGTCGATTTAATTAAATCTTTGTTTTGGGAAATTGATGTTACCAGAATCTTACAAATTCCCTTGAGGCATGGGAGAGAAGACGTAGTTGCCTGGCAGTTTACAAAGACTGGTTTTTTCACTGTGGGATCGGCTTACCATCTGCAGTGGATGCACAAATTTGGTGTGAATAATGTGAACAATCAGGCTGGAGGCGTGGGTGATGAACAAGTATGGGCTAAGCTCTGGAAATTGGAGGTGCCATCGAAGATTAAGATATTTGGCTGGAGGGTTTTACACGGTTTGGTCCCATGCAAAGGAATTCTTGCAAACCGGCATATTGAAAATTCTAGCAGCTGCCCGGCGTGTCAGTCAAGCTGTGAGGACATCAAGCATGTACTGTTCACCTGTAACCGAGCAAAGGAAATATGGGCAATACTTGGACTGTCGGAAATAATCAATATGGCTGTATCTATCCATCAATCAGGCTCTGTTGTTGTGGCTGACATGATCACGGCGCCCAGGCAGGTTGAGGAATTGAACGGGATCGGTCTTGCTGAATTGATCCTAACCGGCGGATGGTATATTTGGTGGGATCGACGTAAGTTTGTGCATGGGGAAACTATTCAAAATCCGACAAGAGCGGCTCTTTCAATTGCAACACTGACAACAAATTATCAGAGGTCAGTAAAGAAAAGACCGATTAATAAGAAGGAAGGGGGATGGCAAAGACCTCCTGAAGGCGAGCTGTTGCTGAATGTTGATGCTAGTTACATACCTGAAACAAGCACGGGAAGCTCAGGTGCAATAATCAGAGACCATACTGGAGCGTTCCTAGGTGCAAAGGTGAATTTCTTTGAACACATGGCGGACGTGGTTACTGCAGAGGCTAGTGCTCTCCGGGAAGGTCTGTTATTGGCACAAGTGATGGGGTGTAATCGGATCAGAATCCAATCAGATTGCTCAGAGGTAGTGGAAACAATGAAACGAGGTGGGTTTTTGGCAACCATGAGTGCCCCAATTTATGAAGAATGCAATATGCTATGGCTTGAATTTGTGTCTATTTCAATTGAACATTGTAATCGTGAAGCAAATGTGGTTTCTCACGAATTAGCTAGAGAGGCTATGCAAAGTAAGTTATCTTGTAATTGGGTCGATGTACCCCCTAGCTTCATATTAGGAGCCTTGGTGAACGATGTATCTATGATTCAAAATGAATAAAGTGCGCCAAATGGCTTCCCTCAAAAAAAAAAAATAATAGGTGGTACGGGGTCAACCCAAACCTGATAATGATGTCATTATGTCATTGCCAAGTCAAGCGCTATAGCTTAGGGTGTGTTTGGTTGGGCTGTGGCTTTTGGAAAAGCTGCTGTGGGCTGTGGCTTTTGAAAAAGTAGCTTTGACAAAGCTGCTGTGGGATGGTTGAAAGGCTGTTTGGTTGAGCTGCTGTGGCTTTTGGAAAAGTCACCCTCACCTACAAGCAGGCCCCACATGTCATACACAGTTTGGACCTTCTTACAACCGGGCCCCGTGTGTCATGCTCACAACCTTTCTTCTACCTCACATCGTAAAGAACTGGGCAGGGAGAGGGAGGAGCTGGGTAGGGCGGACGCGCTCGCCGCCATGGATGCGCCCGCCGGATCGGGCAGGGGGCGGAAGGACGAGCACCACCACCGCCATGGGGATCTCGCGCCGGCCGGGGCGACGGCGGCACGTGGGATGGGGAGGAACTCGTCGACCGTCCCGTCGCGCTTGCTCGACGCCGGGAGCTGCGCCCGCCATGCTCTTTTGGGTAGCGAGGTGCACAGAAGCCCTTCCTGTCCACCCGTGAGGCTCATCCCGTCCCCATCCATCCTCTCGCCGATGGGGCTGCGTTGGATCTGGGCCAGCCGGGCCGTGGCCACGCCCGCGAGCTTGCCGCAGCGGAGGCGGGGAGCGCGGCGGCACGGGTGCCGGGACAGGGGCCGCCGGGAGGGACGGGCCGCACCGCCTCGCTGCAGGCCGGGCCGTGGCCGCCGCCGCGAAGTTGCCGGAGCCAGGAAGGAGAGGGGCGGGGCTGGGGAGCCCGCGGTGGAGCGCCGCCGGAGAAAAGAAAAAACGAAAGAATCGAACCGGTACGTGTGTAACGAGTGGCAGGTGGGTAATTTTTAGACTCAAAAGCAGCCGCTTTCAAATTTGTACTAGGCAAAAGCTGCTTTTGGTCGTGGGCTTTGGTGGCGGCAACCCCTTTGATTGGGCCAAAGGGGGGTTTTTGGCTTTTGGGGGCAAAAGCCACAGCCAAAAGCCCAACCAAAGGGACCCTTAGTATTGGCATATCACTGACAGAAGGCAGGGGCGGAGGCAGGATGAGGTCTCGGGGAGGGCTAATTAATGGAGAGTTAATAAAAATCAAGTGACTTCATGGTGATTTGGAGGCTCAGCTACAGTAATTATAAGGAAAAACTACCTCCCGAGGGGGCTGCAGCCCGCCCCGTGGATCCGCCCCTTGATATGACCCGACAGTGATATCTCACCTACCACTGTTGGTTAGTGGATATAACTGGCAGTGTCGGGTCTCTCGGATCCATAGACATGAGTCGGATCCTATTAATCGTAGTACCCGACAGTGAAGTGAAACAGGATCATTTGCTGGCTCCAGCGTATCCGGCAGCGTTGGATGAGCAGGAACTGTCTGTTGTGTACTGTACTATAGAGAATCCTCGATAGGGGAAAATTCGATCGATCTATTATATATATGTACACAAGACGGATGCTCTCCAAATGAATACACAAAACGTAGCTCTATACTTTGTAGCCGAACCTAGCTCCTCATCCACCATGCGCATGCTGTCCCTCGTCTTCCTTATTACGGCAGTGCTCCCGATCTTGTCGACGGAGACAGCCGACGAGGTGACGACAGAGGTCATTCCTTTGTACTACACGTGCAGACAGGATGGTGGCCGGTACGGCGAAAATAGCACGTACTTGTCTAACCTCAAGGCTCTGGCCGGGTTGCTCTCGGCGAACGCAAGCACAGACAACTTCGTCTCCGGCCACTACTACAAAAGCCAACTAAGGGAGCGCCTGAGATTCATATTAGGGGCGGCTCAACCTGAGATTTATACCTAATGTATGCGAAAATCCTGGGTAGAAACAAACCGCCCTAGTTTGACACATTAGGGGCGGCTCATGTTTACGAGCCGCCCTAATGTTACGACACATTAGGGGCGGTTATATATCAGCCACCCCTAATGTAACCTCTTATCGGGCGGTTATATATCAGCCACCCCTAATGTAATCCAAATCGGGGCGGTTATATATACAACCACCCCTAATGTAAGTTGGTCAAACTTGGTCAAACGAAGCACTAAATGACCTCAAATCGGAATACAAAAAGTTGTTATATATAGAGTGTAGATCCACCCAAAGTCGGTAAAATGAGGACATCTAGGGCTCCAAAAGGCGCCTTTAGTTTGAATTGGAAAAGTCAAACTTGGTCAAACGAGGTCAAACCACTAAATGACCTCGAAAAACTTTGAATACAAACGTGTTAGAAAGATCAACATTAGTTACATGGGTCATTTTGGCTTTAAGAAAGTATACAATCACACTTGTAGTTTATGAAACCTTAAGAGAGATGTGTCCAGTGTTTATCAAAACTTTGTCAAAACGCAAAAATGACCTACACTAAATGACTTTTAAATTCTCAATTTAGGGCCCTCGAAAAAAATTTGAGCGGTTCAAAATCTTTTGAATACAAAAAAGTTGTATATATAGAGTGTAGATCTTGAGGAGCTACACAAAGTCGGTGTTCGTGACTTTTGAAAATGAGGACATCTAGGGCTCTAAAAAGGCGTCTTTAGTTTGAATTGGAAAAGTCAAACTTGGTCAAACGAGGTCAAACGAAGCACTAAATGACCTGAAATCGAAAAACATTGAATACAAACGTGTTAGAGCTCATCGAGATCAACATTAGTTATATGGGTCATTTTGGCTTTTAAGAAAGTGTTAGTAAACACTAGTCACAAAATCTTGAATCACACTTGTAGTTTATGAAACCTTAAGAGAGATGTGTCCGTGTATGAAGAACGTCTATCAAAACTTCATCGATCGCAAAAAAATGACCTACATACGCATTGTAGATCTCGACAAGGTGAGTCGAATTGGTATTCATGACTTTTAAATTCTCACCCATTTAGGGCCCTAAAAACCGAAAACTCTCAAAAAACATTTGAAATTCAAAATTTGAGCGGTTCAAAATCTTTTGAATCCAAAAAGTTGTATATATAGAGTGTAGATCTTGAGGAGCTACACAAAGTCGGTGTTCGTGACTTTTGAAAATGAGGACATCTAGGCCTTAGTAATTAGTATTTGAAATTTTTTATCATGTTACAACCATTAACCGTTTGTCCTCCCGTGTCCGTGTGCATAGGTCCCTGCTGAATCTCCGCCAAAAAGACAGCGTCGTCGTCCGCGACGTTTGGTCGAAGAAGATGGAGTGGAGGAACGAAGAGCGGCGGATGCCACGAGGTGAACAATACCGCGACGTTAGGATGGCGGCGTACATAGCCATGGCTTTCAAAAATCTCCAACATAACAATATGATATGGCTACCATACCACTTCAAGTAAGTTCCACATGTACATAAAGCTTTTCGAATACATATTTTACGCGGATGAGCTTATCATTTTCCTATGATTGAATTTATGCAGTAATCACTGGATTGCTATAGGTGTCGATGTCAGGATAGGCCAGGCGTGGGTTCATGATTCAATGAACTATGATCCAGCCACGTATAAAGACTTCATAGCGATTCTCAAATCGTATGTATATCGACAACCCTCTTATATGTTAGTATATAACCTCCTAACCTATACTTTTGGTTACTAACAAGTTGCATTTGTGATATCGGTTCGAATAGGGCGTACCGCTGGTATGTTAACAACCACCAGGGGAGACATAATCCGAAAAGGAAGGATCGGCTGCACGTCAAAACAGAATGTGCCGTAAGTATGACCTATTTCAGTACTGCATAATCTCAAATGCATTAACTAACAATTTTATATATACAGTGTCCCAAACAGCTACCCGGCAGTGTACATTGTGCATATTATGTATGCATGGCGATAAGTAACAGCACGGCCTACCTGAGACACCCAAACTTGGTATACATGCTCACTCCTCTCTCTCTCTCTCTCTCTCTCTCTCTATATATATATATATATATATATATATATATATATATATATATATATATATATATATATATATATATATATATGCTCACCGTGTTCCTATATGTATGCTCACTCATTTCTTATATTGGTAATTGTGTAGGTCAGAGAAGAGGTAGGGAAAAATGGTGACCCTTACAAAGATGACGATCTCTTGGATCTCGTTGGTGGCCTTTGTGACTTTATATTAGATCAAATTATACATCATAAAGGTAGCTTCATCGACCGGACCGCCGAGTTGCAAAAAAATCCAAAGTATCAACATCTTCGAGAGTGGGAAAGGCTAGGCCTAGGGCGTTGACTCAACTTATGATGGGAAATATGTGAACTTTATGTGAATTGTATGATGGGAATAATTGTGAACTTTATGTGAATTGTATGTGAATTGTATCTCGACATCTTCGTATGTTATGTGAATTGTATGTTGAAGTATGTGAGTTTTGCATGATGCATATATGTTTATTTGAAGTATGGAGACATTATGTCAATTATCAATTGAATCTGTGAATTATATATTTATATATTTTTTTGTTGTGAAATAACCGCCCCTGATGTGTCCATATTAGGGGCGGCTCAAACAGAGCCGCCCTAATGTGTTCACATTAGAGGCGGTTGGGACAACCGCCCCAATGTCGATGAACATTAGGGGCGCTTGTTTAGGGCGGCGGAAAACCGCCCCTAATGAGCATCACCAGCCGCCCCTAAAGTTGATGACTGTAGTGGTGGCACACGCCGCCAGGCGCCGGACACGGTCTACGGCCGTGCTCTGCCGCGGGGACTACACTGGCGCCTCCTGCGGCAACAGCCTCTACACGGCTTTCCACAACGCCCGTCGACAAGGGCTTCCTCTGCCGGCTCTACAAGGACGTGACCATCTACTACGACTAGTACATGCTCCGCTTCTCCAGCGACGACGTCCGCCGGAGCGTCGCCAACAGGCCGGCATGGGTCGCGTCGAACATGAACAGCGTGGCCAGCGTCGCCGGCAAGAGTTACGGTGAGGAAGTCGAGAAGCTGACCAAGATGATCGTGGACGTGGCCGCAGGTTCGCCGGGCCGCTACGGCACGGGGGAAGGCGTGGGTGGGAGGCGACGGCGGCGTGAGCACGGCTTACGGGCTGCTGCAGTGCACGCCGGACCTCCAGGCGGATGACTGCCGGAGCTGCCTCGCCGATCTTGTCTCGATGATGCCGGCGTACTTCAAACACGGCGATTCCAGTGACTACTACGTTGGCGGGAGGATTCTTGGCCCCTGTGTAACCTGCGGTACGAGAAAGAGCTTTTCTTCCAGGAGACCAATGCCACGCTCGTTGTCGATGTGCCTAAAAGTAAGCAACCAATTTCAGAGTTCTTTTATTTAAAACCTTTCAACTAATAAAAGAAAAAAAAATACTAGGTTTGTAGTACGAAAAGCTTTTCGATTTACAAAGAATACTATCACTTAAAAATCTTTTGACATGGGAAAATGTTAGTAAAAGTTGCACCCATTAACATACAAGTACGCGGTACCATCTTAACTGCTTTGTTCCGCACTCAGCCGGCATATAGATCTGTTCTTCGGCTTTTGCATTGCCTGTGCATCTCAATCCAGTATGATGGGGCTCGTTGTTCCAATTAGCATTCCTGCACCTAATAAATCCGTTTGAAATGGTTGCATGCTTGGAGCAGTCACATATATACCACGCATTTTTAGAAATAAATAAATTTATTTTGTTTTTTATCATTTTTAGCAACATTTTTTTATCATTTATTTACAGATCACCTTCGCAAAGTGGAGATTATTCTAATCACCATCGCAGCTGTTCTCTCTGTCATAATTCTTATAGCTCTACTGGGATGGATCATACAATGGAGAGCAGGTATACAACATTAATTATTAATTTTGCTTCCATGAAACTATTACGTACTGAAGAGGAAAACACACGTTTCTACTTCCTCAATTAAAAAGCACATGCATGTTTCAAAGAAGACATAAGGTTGTCATAAACTTAATGTTTTAACGACCATGATGTGTAATTTCTCTATCCAATATGATTTGTTGCAAAATCTTTTAGTACATATTGTGTGGTATTTGTGAAGTCTTATTCATGTTTTACAAGAAACAAAGCCAAACTGAGTCCAACATATGAAACAGTATAGTATAGCGCTTTATTGTGCAATTGTTTTGGCTATGCATCTAGACATCAAGTCTTGTTCAGCTGCAGTGCAATCCCATGTACTTTGGAAGGAAGGAAGTATAAAAACAATGGCCTTAGCTTATTTTACTGCAAGTCCTGTCGCTGTGTGTATAATAATATGACACGAATTTTATCCAGTTTTTCAATTATCTAAAAGTTTGCATTATATAACAAGTGAGCAACAACAATGTTTTATCAATTTTTTATTTGTTTTTGCACTATCTTGCTGTGATGCTATTTGCACTGCAAAATTAGACTCAAAAACCAGAAATGAGCTAGAGGAATGGACAAGACTAATTGCTGTGGAGATAGGAACGGTGTTTACACACTTTATCTGAGATAAGAAGTGCCACAGATAATTTCTCAGAAGCAAAGAAACTTGGAGAAGGAGCTTTTGGTCCCGTTTACTGGGTGAGTTATCACTTCTAATTGTATGCCAACTCTATGTGGGACATTAGCATTATTTTTTATGAGGCAAAAACACGACTATAATATCAATTGTGATAAAGAAAAATTGAGTGATGCAAATCACATAAAATTGAAATACATGAAAGTAGAAATTCAAGAAGCTAGAAGAGTTATTTTACACATCATTATAATAGTTCTGAAATTGGTTCCTCTCGCTATGAATGTATCCCTGTTTTCCACACCAAGATCCAAATTGTTTTAGTGGGCTATTGTTCTGAAAACAGACTATAAATAATATTAAATAATATTAAAGTTAGTTCATTCATCGGCACTTCATGATATACAACTCAATGTCTCAGTGATGCTTAGGTAAAGAAGCAAAAATAGTAGTAGGTAGTGTCAAATCCTAAAATGTCAACAAATGAGCTGATTTTTCTCTCCATTGTGGTATTCCAATGATGCATCCAATTATGTTACATGTTCAAAAGCATTACAAGGGTAATCAAGCAGCTCTTTCAAAGCAATCTCCAATAAGCTCATTCTACTCTCATCCTTATCTCTGTCATATATTCATATTACTGAAATCTCCACATACAAAGGTAGACTGCTCACTTTGCATCTTTATCAAATGTTCATAATAATGTTTAGAATGATGTTGCCGTCATCATTCTACTTGATATGAAGACTAGTATGTGCAGTTAGCCAACTGCTTAAAATCATGAGTGCCTTTTTGTACAGGGTCAATTGGCTTATGGAGTTGTGGCAATCAAAAGATTAGCAAAGATATTCAAGTCAAGGTTTGGAACAGTTCGAAAATGAAATTAGATTCATAGCAAAGCTTCAAACATTTGAATCTTGTCAAGCTGATTGGTTGCTGTATGCAACAAAAAGAGAAGATACTTATCTATGAGTACATGCCCAACAAGAGCTTAGATGACATTTTCAAAGGTATGCTCAGCTGTTCACCACAATAAATTTATATATTGTCATTCACAAATTTATCCTTGCAGATGTTGCGAAGTGGGCATCGCTGACATGGCCTCTGCGTCAGAATATAATTGATGGCATTGCTCAAGGACTTCTTTACATTCACAACTTTTCGCAATCGAAACATGCATTGTCCACGAGAGACTTGAAAGCAAGTAACATTTTATTGGACCATCAAATGAATCCAAAGATTTCTGATTTTGGGATAGCGATGCTTACCTCGAAAAGCGCAGAATCACAATATACTTTTGTACCAATGGGAACACCGTAAGTACATGAGTAAATTTGGGTTGTTCAGCTCAAGTTTGGCAGCACATATATATATAAGTAAATTTGTATTGTCATGGCATAAAAAATTGGGATAATACAGAGATGCACTATATAAAAGTTAATATAGAAAAGAAACAATTTGTAAGGTTTTTTACAGATGCATATGTGTATTATACATTTCAATATGAATTTCTATATTCTCTAGGTTATCTGTATTATCAAGAGAGACCATTATTAGTGCTGTATGCAGAAAAAAAAAAACTACCAATAGTGATGTTTAGCTTCTGATATAATGATACAGTACAAGTAACAATGTTTAACTCAATTGCAGCAGGACATATATATGTAGGTTAGAATTACCATGGCATAAAAATGGGATATGGAGATGCATCACATACAAGGGAACATAAAAAGCTACACATTTTATTGTTTTAGGGATGGATATATATGTATTATGCATTTTATTGCCTAGGTCCTCTGTCTTAGCAGGAGAGAACATTTTTGTATGAAAAAAGGGAAAGGGAATACAGTACACAAACGATAAATGATCAACATGTGTTTTTTTGGACAAACTGGAAAGAAAAAGGTGGCCTGCTGGGAGATGACAAGTAGCCTCCCCGGCAGCCAGTAACAGGACCTCGAGAGTTGACTAAATTTGCCATTTACTTTGGGATGACTATATGAACAAATTTATAATTTATTTTTCTTTCCCAGTGGTTACATGGCACCTGAGTGCTTCCATGGCAAGTAGCATCTCGGTGAAGTCCGATGTTTTTAGCTTTGGAGTCTTGATTTTGGAGATAATAAGTGGAAGGAAAGTTGCGACTAGTTTCCGTCGATACAAAAGATCGACAATCTGATGGCTTACGTCGATAATCTCTTTTATAAAAGAACAATTTTATTGCAAAGAATCGTACCACCTGCTTTCTTCAAGGTGATCAGGCCAAATAATCTACTTCTTCTGGAACAGGCTTGGCGACTTTGGGAGGATGGAAACTGTAAGCAGTTCATCGACAACTCTCTAAGTGTTGAGGAACAAAACAGAGAGTCGAAATAATCAGGTGCATTCAGATTACGCTCCTATGTGTTCAGGCCAACCTAGAGGACCAGCCTGACATGGCAGAGGTTGTCCGGATGCTAAGCATCAAGGGAGCCTAGGTGGACGATCCTAAGCAACCTGCTTACTTCGATGAACCAATCGTGGCAACAACAAGCAACCATAGCAGCACTAAGTACCTCACAGCCATACATGTCCATCCAGCTTAATAAATTGTATCTGAATAATGCATAGCAGACTGTTTCACGTTTCCCTTCAGGTTACAACATGTTTGCATATGTTTTACTACAACCTTTTTCATGGTTTACTCTTTATGACACTCTCGAGTCGAGGTTTGTACATATATAGCGATCAGAAAATGAAGTTGTTATACCTAACCGGAGGATATAGAAGTTCAATTATTTTAGTGACTCCACAAATCTAGGCTGTCTATAAGGCCTTAAAGTTAGTTATTCACAACAGGCTTGCACTGTGCAATTCATCACTTCTGCTTCGGGGGTTTCATACTTACATTCCTAACAAAAGGCAAGATACTAATTTTCTACAAGGTTGATTTGTGACCAGATCATTTAAAAGACCATAAATAACTAATCTGATCAAGCAAGAAGGATTCTACAGCCGTCCTGGATGGAATGTTTATAGGTCTCCTAGTTGAATTGATTGATGTCAAAATCAGAGAACCTCCGCTAGGCATAAGCGCACACACATATGCTGATATGCTTTTGCACCTATCTTTGTTGGAACCGAACCCGACTCCTCTACTTGGTGCCCCTAGGTTCCTTGGAGCTGGCCCGGCCCACCTGCCGGCAGTGCCACTCTCCCTCAGGTCCACTGAGCCACAACATATCAAGGTCATGGGCCTAACTTAACCCAAAAGACTAGCCTGATAGGTGAGAACTGTCCCGCCTTATATATTGTGCTCCCCCACCATCAATTACCGATGTGGGACTAACCCCAACAATCTCCCCCGTAGTCACATAACGGACCCAACTCTTTAACTCACACTTCTGTGTGGTCAAGACGTTTGTCACCCCGTAACGGACTCCCTCGTCTGTGTGTGACCCTACGGAGACTTATTGCGGGTTCTTATTATTGGACTAGCTCCGATACCACTTGTTGGAACCGGGCTCGGTTCCTCTGGCCGGTGCCCCAAGGTTCCTTGGAGCTAGCCCGGCCCACCTGCCGGTGCCACTCCCCCTCAGGTCCACTGAGCCATAACATATCAAGGTCATGGGCCTAACTCAACCCAAAAGACTAGCCTGACAGGTGAGGACCGCCCCGCCTTATATGTTGTGCTCCCCCATCATCAATTACCGATCTGGGACTAACCCTAATAATCTCCCCAGTAGTCACACATCGGACCCAACTCTTCAACTCACATTTTTGTGTGGCCAAGACATTTATCAATGACAGGGTTCCCCAGTAACGGGCACCCTCGTCTGTGTGTGACCCTACCGAGACATGTTGCGAGTTCTCATTGGACCTGGCTCTGATACCACTTGTTAGAATTGGGCCCGACTCCTCCGGCCAGTGCCCCTAGGTTACTTGGAGTTGTCCTGGCCCACATACCGGTGCCGCTCACCCTCAGGTCCACTGAGCCCCAACATATCAAGGTCATGGGACTAACTCAACCTAAAAGACAAGCCTAACAGGTGGGGACCGCCCCGCCTTCTATGTTGTGCTCCCCACCATCAATTACGATGTGTGGGACTAACCCCAACAATCTCCCCAAAGAGTCACACATCGGACCCAACTCTTCAACTCACACTTTTGTATGGCCAAGACGTTTGTCAATGATAGGGCTCCCTCGGAACGAGCTCCCTCGCTTTGTGACCATGCCGAGATTTCTTGTGGGTTCTCATTATTGGACCTGGCTTCAATACCACTTGTTGGAAACGGGCCCGGCTCCTCTGGTCAGGGACCCTAGGTTCCTTGGAGCTATCCTGGCCCACCTACCGGCGCCACTCCCCCTCAGGTCCACTGAGCAACAACATATCAAGGTCATGAGCCCCCAACTTTTTGTAATTCGGCCCTTTTTTTGAACAAATTTTACATTTACCCCCCTGAGCAACTTAAATGCACGTTTGGACCCTGGGGGTCGGAGCCAGGAGTTCTGGCGCCGAGGTAGAACGTCTCGGCACTAGCCCGCTCGGCGCCGAGGTTGGAGACAATGGACACGGTGGTGAACGAGGTGGCAACGACGTGGCCAGGAGGTCGGCGCCAGAGGTCCCGGCGCCGAGGTCGGCGCCCGGATCCCGGCGCCGAGGTCGGAGTTGTAGATCCAGCGCCGACCTCGACGCCCCAGATCCCGGCGCCGAGGGCCAAAGTGCAAAATTCCACGCAGATACTCTCCTCCCCGAGTGAATCGAAATCGATTCACCCCTCACTCAACCAAACCGGGCGCCGCCGCCTCCCCCGGGCACGCGCCGCCGCCCGCCCCTAGCCCTTCGGCGCCCCCCGCGCGCCCCCCTCCGCCGCCCGTCGCCGTCCGACGCCCCTACTCCATCCGGCCGCCCTCGTCGTCACTTGGACCCTCGCGACATCGCGGTGAGGGCGGCCCCGCCTCCCCCGGGGGTCCCCCGGCCGGCCGCACCGGCGCCGGCGGCGGTCGCGTCCCCTCCCCAGGCCGCTCCCCCAAGCCACCTCCTCCCAAGGGCGGCGCCTCGGCGCCCGCCTCCCTCCTCTGCCCAAGCCTCGTCTCCAGGTAATTTTTTTTGCATTTCCCTGGTATATGTAGTTAGGAAATTTAATTAGCATATGTTAGCATCTTTAGGAAATATAGTTAGCATTTGTAATTAGGAAATATAATTAGCATATGTTAGCATATTTAGGAAATATATGTTAGCATATGTTAGGAAATATAGTTAGCATTTGTAGTTAGGAAATATAATTAGCATATGTAGTAAGTTAGCATATTTAGTTAGGAAATATAGTTAGCTTATATAGTTAGGCAATGTAGTTAGCATATGTAGTTAGGTACTTAGATAGTTATTTAGATAGTTATGTGTAGGCATGGTTAGTTAGTTAGTTATTTATTTTAGTTATACTCATAATAACTTTGGTGTTATTCGTACCGAGTAGATGGACAACATAGTCAATCTTTATTATGGAGGAAGTGTGGAGGAAGATGAGTTTCCAAATGTGAGTTTTGTTGGAATGCGAGTGGTGCCTCTCCTATTCGAAGACCGGCCTATCTTTTCTCAGCTTGTTGATAGTGCTCGTGATGAGCTCCAATTCAATTCAACTGATGACTTCATATTTGAGGGGGTGCTTCATTTTGGTAAATCAGGCCGTATCTTGAGGCGGTTGATTGCAATCGTATCAGAGGGTCAATGGGACAAATATGTGAAAACAGTAATGAAGAGTGAGTTCCAATGTTTGGATTTGGTTGTGTGGAAGGTGTCCAATAATGATAGCCCTCATGGACATTCACCCCTCATGGGCTGTCACTAGAGCCGGAGAATGCAAAGACCCTGAGCCTCCGTTACCCAACCGTGAGGTGGATGTTGAACCTGTGGTTGTGGTGCCCGATGCTCAGTCAGCCCCGAATGAGATTGGTGGCCCTTAGGAGATCCCTTTGACCCAGAATCATCCTAGTAAGTGAATTAGGTTCTATTTGGCTTTTCTTATTCTTCGTTCATTCCTTTCCTTTGTCTCAATGCTAGCCTTTTTTTTTTAAATGCATTAAATGCACCAATCCCGATAATGATGGTTGTGGTCACGCGTTAGTCCATCAAAAAATGTGGCCCCGGGGTTTATAGCCTCTAACAAAGTGAATGTTCAAATTGAGGATGATAAGGAGCCTTATGCCTCGGCAATGGCTGTTGATTCTGATGATGACCGCCATGTTGTAGCTTTGAGTGCAGAAGAAATAGAGCTCATCAGACGTGTTTGTCCTGATCGTGATCCACTGGTTCATGAATTCAGCTCCCTCAGCACTTGTCAACAGGCTTATAACGAAGGGAGAGATGACGAGCTGCTAGAGGCTCCTGAGTCTGGTGCGAGTGTTGCATTTCTTAAGCGCAATCACTAGAAACAGGTTTAGAACCCATCTCTAATAACAAATATAGAAATGCGCCGTTGACATTCCTAAGTGAAACCACCGTGTCGGGTGATAACACTAGGTACATCAACGGTGATAGATCTTGCCTAAGAAGATATTCATCCGCAAAGCGCACGGATCTATCATTGTAGCATTTCACCCGAAGTATTCGGGGGTATCGTTATTTATATTTTCCCAAAGGAAGGCATGGTGGAAAAGGATCTAATAGAGACATGAATAGGATAACATGACTATGTAATGGACCAATGCTCATAACAGGGATATAAAGGAACGGTAAAGGGATAACTTGACACACCCACGTAAGCCAAACTCAAGGATAAAGATAAATAAGGAATAAAGAAAGACCTAAGTGGAGCATACAGATTCTAGTCATGGCTGTGCATAGAACCGGTTGATAGTCGGGCAACACGCATGAGCGGGAGGTCGGAGCCGAGAATGAAATGGACGGGGAGACCTCCCGAGCATCCGCCCTAATGGAAGGCATTTACGAACTCCTACAAAGACACACGAACGTGGGGGGGATTTCAAGGGGGACGGTCAAGGCTTGTCACGATCAAGCCGCCTACCCCCCCTCAACCGTGGCATGCACTCATATTCGAAGGATACCCGGCATCCGGACACCACGTCCCCGCATACTAGGACACTACTCATGTCCGCCATGGCCCCCACCCTATGGATGGACGGAATAGGACACGAGCAAGCCCCGAAGGACACAACGAACCGCCATACAAAGACAATCCCGACACTACCCAATTATATTGCATGAATGGTTTAAGCATAAAGTTCTATATGACGATATCACAACATAGAAACTATAGACTAGTTCATGTGTCATGATCATGTCAAGAACAACATGTTAGATCATAGGATAAATCATGAGGTATAGAAATAACATGAAGACTCTAATCCTAATGCACAACCAAGATAAGATAAGAGCAAGGCTTTGGAAGAATACCATAGAAAGATTTATTGTTTGGAATCCATCTTCCAAGGAGCCAAGCCCTCCTTGGTAGCTTTTGCCTAGCTCCACATCCTAAACTACTAATCCTACTAGGAGGAGGAAGAAGAAGAAGTGGAGAGGAGAGAGTAACTTTCTTGTGAGGTGTGTGTTACAATGGTGGGAGATGGCCTCCTTTTTATAGGTAGAGGAGAGGGGGCTCATTGGAAAATGTCCCTCCCCATATGGAAGGAGCCAAAACCGACACAGGGAACACCTTCCTAGTTTGCTAAACCGACCAACCAACGTCGGCAACGCCGGTTTTGGAAGGTAACAAACCGCCTCGCCAAACACGGGCCTGAACCGCCTCGGGGATGGGTGCGGCGCGCACCAGTGGTGCGCGCGCACCTTTTGGGCTTCGGTTCGGGCCGGCCTTGGCAGTCGGGCGTGGCGTTTTTGGCTTGAAAAGTTGTGTGGCGATGTTTGCTCGGCCCGATTTTGCGTGTTTGGTCCTTTTCTCCCTTGGGCTTGGTGTTCTCTAGGAATGCGCTTTCCCAGGAGGCGCCTTTTGGTGTATTTTCCACTTGTTTCTTATATAAATCTGCACAATAATAATAATTTGGACACTACAAGTGGAAATATGTCAATAATAAATGTATATGTGTGTAGTAAGGTATAGTTTCACCCCCTTATTGGTAGAATGTTGACGTTAAAAATATGTCGTTGGTGACCGCCAACAAACTCCCCTAAGCATACCCTTTGCGCGTCCTCGAGCAAAAGATAAGTACTTGGTTGTTGATCGGAGTTGCTACTATGCCGATTATGTTTCACAAGTGGCGGGGTTATAATAAGATTTTCTACTAGAGTTTGAATAAAATGGCACATCTTTTTTTTTCTCACCCTTTATTATCTTTCATCGTAGCGGGGCTTTTTAGCTTTTCTCAAAGTCTTGGGTGGTTGCCGATAGAACGGTTATAACAGAAATACTTTTCATTCATCCTTTTGATCAACTTTCTCATCCGGGATTCATTTATTTAAGTTCTATTTTGGTTTTTTCGAGAAAGTATGGGCTTTATTGCTATATATATATTTTTTTTTTTTGAGAGGTGGGCTCTTTCGCCCTAGACTTTTGTCTTTTATTTCCTCTCTCTTTTTTTTTTTTTTTTTTTGAGATGTGGGCTCTACTCGCCCTTGGACACATGTCCATTTTTCATCTCTTTTTTTTTTTCTTTTTTCTTTTTTTTTTTTTTTTTTTTTTTTTAGCATAGCCCATATCATTTCTCTTTTTTTTTAAATTAGATTCCCGGATGTCAAGTTTCTCTTTTTTGGACGAAATCATAGCAAATCCATTTGTACCATATCATACTTGGCAACAACTTAGATTAGATAGAGCCTACGCAACCCACATGAATCAGGTTTTTTTTTTTTTTTTTGATGAGTTTTTAGACTTAGCCACTAAACCCAAACTTTAGAGAAATTCAATTATAAACTAGGCACAGGCAAAACATAAGACAGAGCAACTATTCATCATTTCAACAGGGGGTAGAACTAAACATCTCTACAACACATATATATGGAGTGGAATAAATCTCCTCTCTCTCTTTCTTTCTTCCCCTCTTTTTTTTTTTATTATTATTACCATTTTTTTTTATTCTCATACCTCATCATTCATATAAGATAAGGAATTAACCGAATGGAATATGAGATATGAGTTACCTTTGTGGGAGTCCTCCCCAAGCTAGCTTTTGACTTACCTTCGGTTTATGAACGTTGCTAGCTTGTGAACGCTATGAATAGATCTTTGATTAACATCGCCTTTTGAGCGTGCCAGAGACTCCCCCAAGCTTGTCTTGTGATGATCTTGGAAGAGCGGGACAATCATTCTTAGGGGTTTCAAAGGTTTTTTTTTTTTTTTTTTATTTTATCATTATCATTATATTTTTTTTTTTTTTGTTCACCAAACAACTTCGATCTCCATTGTCATCTCTTGGACTTACCCTCATGATGTTTGATAAATTCCCGCAGGGTTAGTCCATATATTTGACCAAAATCTACACTAGCGACTCTAGTTCAATAATAAGACTCGACTCCATGTCTAATCTGATTAAGGTAGACTTTTTTGACCTAAGCACCATGCTTAATTCAAAACGCCTATGGGAGTATGATCAACTAGTATGACCAAAACTTCCAAACTTAAACGTGCCAATATAGAAAGAGGAAGCATGAAAGAGCAATAAGATTCATCCAATGAAGATAAAGACTTTGAAAGGTGAACAAAAAGATTATAATTTTTTTTTTACTAAAAAATTTATTCAAAAATATGTTTTATTGAATAAAAAAATATATATTTTTTCTTAGTTTTTTTCATAGAAGAATTTATTTTATTTATAAAGATTTTTTTTTTTTTTTTTTTGAAAATATTTACTTATAGATTTTTGTGTAGTAAATATTTTTGTTTATTTTGATAATTAAATATTTTATAGAACACATCCCCTTTTTTTTTTTTTTTTTTGAAGGTAATGGACAAAGGATGAGAGTGTAAAGTTCACATTACCATGTTTTTGGTCCTCCCCAAGCTAGCTCAAAGCCCATTGGATCGGGGTTTTACTCCCCGTGCTTTTGGCTTTTCCCCGCATGGTTAGTATATGGTAGATTCACGAAAGATTCACGAGTGGATTTACCATCCTTCGTGATTACCAAATTTCAAACATATGCGAAGGAGCAAAAGAGCAACTTTTTTTTTTTTTCAAAGATTTTTATTTTAGGATTTTATTATCAAGGGAGAACATAAAAGCTTCACCAAACTTTTCATACTCAAACAAGGCTAAGATAAAGATGCAATATAAGTCTAGCCTTGTTTTATCTCCATGATGAAATATTTTTTTATATATATATATATATATGGAGATAAGTATGAGTAAAAAGAATTGGTGAATTATTACCTTTAAGTGCACTGAAAGTGTGTGTGTACCAACCACGCATGAAGGCAAGATATTGAAACTCCCGCGGTGGTAGCTTGATGATCCATCTCGGGCGGACCACAAGGCTTAGGTGATACACACAGGTAGTGTATATGGACCATGGGTCTTAGTGGTCACAAAGGTGTAAAGGAGGATGTTCCTCCTTTCCTTTACCTTCTTCTTTTTTTTTTTTTACTTTTTATTTCTTTTTCTTTATTTTATTGGACCTTTGCGTACCTGAGTGTACTTGACCGGTAGCTTGGGGATAGAGTTCATAACTGTTGCATCGGTAGTGTGATGATCTTGATTTGGTAATGACTTCCTCACACCGGAGTAGAGGGAGGCAGACCAAACTCACCCAGGTGCCACAAAGATCTTGGGAGAGAAAGATCCTTTCTTGCTTACATGGAAGCAATGAAGGGTGGAGTCAGGTGTCTTCATTGTTTACTTTGACCATATGGGGCCAACCTGCTCCTCTCTCCTCTTATTTCTTTCTTCTTTCTCTTCTTTTTCTCTTTTTTTTTATATATATATATATTTTTCTTTTTTTTTTTTTATAGCAAGGGGAGGCTAACTCTTATTCATCTCTCTTTTTTTTTTCATCATATATTTTTTTTCTTTTTTTTTTTTTTTCACTTTCGAGCTCTTTTTATTTTATAATCCCCTTGGTGCACTTGGAACTTGATATTCTCACCATCTTCCCTCACACACTTGGACTTTCGTGAAAAAAGTCAAGTGTGCAAAGTCGTGGTCTCCTTTTGAGTGTGTTCCTCCGCCCAAGAGCATCAAAGTTTTTTTTTTATAAAAGAATTTTTTTTAGATAAGCCTTTGTTATGAACAAAGGTCACTACACATGCATATTATCATGACGAACATGTTCTAAAAGATGCCTTATAAAACCAATGCCTTCCCCGAAGAACGGTGCTAGAAATGCTTGTTGCATTTCTTAAGCGCAATCACTAGAAACAGGTTTAGAACCCATCTCTAATAACGGGCGCTAGAAATGCGCCGTTGACATTCCTAAGTGAAACCACCGTGTCGGTGATAACACTAGGCACATCAACGGTGATAGATCTTGCCTAAGAAGATATTCATCCGCAAGCGCACGGATCTATCATTGTAGCATTTCACCCTAAGTATTCAGGGGTATCGTTATTTATATTTTCCCAAAGGAAGGCATGGTGGAAAAGGATCTAATAGAGACATGAATAGGATAACATGACTATGTAATGGACCAATGCTCATAACAGGGGATATAAAGGAACGGTAAAGGGATAACTTGACACACCCACGTAAGCCAAACTCAAGGATAAAGATAAATAAGGAATAAAGAAAGACCTAAGTAGAGCATACAGATTCTAGTCATGGTCATTGCATAGAACCGCTTGATAGTCGGGCAACACGCATGAGCGGGAGGTCGGAGGGGCGAGAATGAAATGGACGGGGGAGACCTCCCGAGAGCATCCGCCCTAATGGAAGGCATTTACGAACTCCTACAAAGACACACGAACGTGGGGGGATTTCAAGGGACGGTCAAGGCTTGTCACGACCAAGCCGCCTACCCCCTCAACCGTGGCATGCACTCATATTCGAAGGATACCTGGCATCCGGACACCACGTTCGCATACTAGGACACTACTCATGTCCGCCATGGCCCCCACCCTATGGATGGACGGAATAGGACACGAGCAAGCCCCGAAGGACACAACGAACCGCCATACAGCACAATCCCGACACTACCCAATTATATTGCATGAATGGTTTAAGCATAAAGTTCTATATGACGATATCACAACATAGAAACTATAGACTAGTTCATGTGACATGATCATGTCAAGAACAACATGTTAGATCATAGGATAAATCACGAGGTATAGAAATAACATGAAGACTCTAATCCTAATGCACAACCAAGATAAGATAAGAGCAAGGCTTTGGAAGAATACCATAGAAAGATTTATTGCTTGGAATCCATCTTCCAAGGAGCCAAGCCCTCCTTGGTAGCTTTTGCCTAGCTCCACATCCTAAACTACTAATCCTACTAGGAGGAGGAAGAAGAAGAAGTGGAGAGGAGAGAGTAACTTTCTTGTGAGGTGTGTGTTACAATGGTGGGAGATGGCCTCCTTTTTTATAGGTAGAGGAGAGGGGGCTCACCGGAAAATGTCCCTCCCCATATGGAAGGAGCCAAAACCGACACAGGAACACCTTCCTAGTTTGCTAAACCGACCAACCAACGCCGGCAACGCCGGTTTTGGAAGGTAACAAACCGCCTCGCCAAACCTGGGCCGAACCGCCTCGGGATGGGTGCGAGCGCACAGTGGTGCGCGCGCACTGTCTGAGCTTTTCGGTTCGGGCCGGCCTTGGCAGGCTGGGCGTGTTTGGGCTTGAAAAGTTGTGTGGCGATGTTTGCTCGGCCCGCTTCTGCGTGTTTGGTCCTTTTCTCCCTTGGGCTTGGTGTTCTCCAGAAATGCGCTTTCGAGGGGAGGCGCCTTTTGGTGTATTTTCCACTTGTTTCTTATATAAATCTGCACAATAATAATTTGGACACTACAAGTGGAAATATGTCAATAATAAATGTATATGTGTGTAGTAAGGTATAGTTTCACCCCCTTATTGGTAGAATGTTGACGTTAAAAATATGTCGTTGGTGACCGTCAACAGCGAGCTTGGAAATTAAGAAGGGCATGGTGTTCAAGGACTTGCCAACCCTAAGAAGGTGGTTATAGGAGTATGCTGTGCATCGTAAAAGGCCTTTCAAGGTACTACACTCTTTTGTTGAGCGTCGTTACGGGTGGTGTGCGAGGCGCCGATTGCAATTGGAGGGTGCTTCGCGCCTGAGGATAGGACACACACAGGGAAGTTTAAGATCACCAAAATTGTTGGTCCACACACTTGTGCCCGACCCGATCTAAAAACGAAACATCGACAGTTGACCTCTACCCTCATTGCCAAAGCGTTCTACACAACATTGAAGTGTCGCGCCAACTTGAAGGTCAAAGCAATTATGGATATGGCTCAAAAACTATTTCAGTATGAGGTAACGTACGGTAAAGCATGGAGGGCAAAGCAATGGGTGTGGAAGATGATTTATGGGGACTGGGAGGAGGGGTACGAGCAGCTGCCTGCAATGTTCAATGCCATAAAAGCAGCTAATCTAGGAATGCATTACGAGTATATCCCGAAGCCAAATGAAATGAGGGATGGGAGGGAGATATTCTTCGTACGCATTCTCGGTGCTTTCCACAAAGTGTCGAGGCCTTCGTGCACCGTCATCCAAGAAAGTTATCCATTGATGGCACCTTTCTGCTTGGCAAGTACATGGGCACACTTCTTGTAGCCATTTCATGTGACACAGACAACGCTCTGGTGCCTTTGGCTTTCGCTTTGGTGGAGAAGGAGAACAACGACAGTTGCGGATGGTTCATGCGGCTTGTTCGGATACATGTCATTGGCCCTCATAGAGAGGTTGGTGTCATATCTGATAGACACCAGTGCATACTCAGTGCCATGCAAGAGGTGATTCCAGGGCACACACCTCTGCACCACCGTTGGTGCACCCGCCACCTTGCAGAGAATTTACTTCGGAAGGATGGCACGAAGGACAACTTCCCTCTATTCGAGGAGGTTGCACGCATGCTTGAGGTGCAGTTCTTCGAGGAGAAGTTGGAGCAGCTAAAAACGGCAACAAACGCAGAAGGAAAGCAGTGGCTGAGAGGATTGCTGAGAGAACGTGAGAAATGGACAAGAGCCTACGACGTAGGTGGATGGAGGTACGAGTTTCAAACTAGCAACATGGCCGAGTCATTCAATAGTGTGCTGAAGGGTATACATGCCATGCCCATCAATGCCATTGTATCATTCACCTTTTATAGGCTAGTTGCATGGTTTAATGAGAGACACGCTCAGGCATTGGCACTACAGAGTAAGAATAAGAAATGGGCACCTAAACCTAAAATGCATCTGGACAAGGCAAAGGATAAGGCTAGCACACATGATCCCGTTTGTTTTGACCACAGCACCGGCAAGTACGAAGTCACAGAAAGGGCTTATACAACGTCTGATGGTGACGTACGGCCATCAAGGAGTTATGTAGTGGTTCTCTGTCAATTCACATGTAAATGTGGGAAACCGAGGCAGTACCACTTTCCTTGTTCTCATTATGTTGCAGCATCTAATCATCACAATTTTTCATACGAGAACCAGATACCATATGAGTTCAGTGTTGACAGCCTTGTACAGACTTGGTCCCCCCATTTCGAGCCTTCCCTAGACGCCGATCAGTGGCCACCTTACACTGGCCCGAAATACATAGCCGATCCTACTACACGTTGGGACAAACGTGGAACAAGGAAGAGGACGAGTTACAAGATGGTTATGGATCAGGTTTCCGGAGAACGAGGCGAGGGAGAGCAACGCCATTTCTTACTGAACCCGAGCAGAACCAATGTGGCAAATGCGGTAGACTTGGACATAAATCTCGTTCTTGCCACTGGCCACCTAGCCAGGTGAAATTGATTGTTGTATGACAAATAGTTTCCTACCACCCAAATGCAATTTATTTGGTCATATAGAACTAATATGTACTTTTCTATTTTTTTCCAGGATGGAGCAGTTCCACCTACTGGAGCCGTACTACGAGACGAACCACCGAGGACGACTCACCACGGAGGGGCGGGTAAGTACCAAGCTTATGGTTTTTACTTTTATCTACCTAAGTATTTTTTTCCACTAATTAACGTAATCATTTCAATACTTGCAGGAACTGGCCCCTCTTCGTCATCGAACCCATGATAAGTTCGAGGACATGCGATACGATGACAGGTACACTCCTCTCCTTGAGAGGGCTGGACTTGACGTCGTATCGTACAAGGTTCGCCGTGGGTTGCCCCCATTCAACCCAGCGGCGATCACAGCTCTTGTGGATAGGTACCGTAATTTCAAAGTCATACACATTCATTCAGATTAAACATTGTTGTTCTCCTTATAAATGTACTGTTTCTTTTGTTTTGTAGATGGAGGCCGGAGACACAACTTTCACCTACCTTGTGGTGAGTTGACGGTTACGCTTGAGGACACACAAAAGTTCCTTGGTGTCCGTATAAGTGGTCGCCCAGTCATCGGCCACTGCGATCCTAGGGGTTGGAGAACAAGAGTGGAGCAATTCCATGGAAGCTCCTGAGACACCTAAGACTTCATGAGAACTGGAGTACTCATCGGTTGGTTGAGGGAATATTTTGGGCGCGTGCCCCTGTACTTGCAAACGAGGAGACAAATCATGTACCCTTTGCGGGGCATGGATCATGCACCTTTTTGGTTGTGTGCTCTTTCCTGATGGGACTGGAGACAGCGCTTCTTGGATGTACCTACCGTGTCTTACTGACTGGGACACGGCAGGGGGCTACAGCTGGGGCTCTGCAATTCTGGGGTTCTTGTACCGACAGCTCTGCGAGGCATGCCGCCGGACTAAGGACAACTCTTGTTTAGGAGGCTGTGTGTACCTACTTCAGCTATGGATGTGGTCCCATCTACCGGTCGGTCGACCCATAGTTGAGGAGCGTCATGCATGGTTCGACGAGCCTGGCCTTCGACGATGCCCTACATATGCGTACCTTTGGGACCAAGTGAAGGGTCCCTTCGCTTGGACTACACGTGCCTACATCGAGTATGCTAACGAGCTTGACGATCTAACTCCAGGATTGGTGAGTTCTTTCAATAAACTTACTTTGAAATAACAGAAAAAAGGGTTATCGACTACGCCCATATGCAGGTTACTTGGCGGCCGTTCCACAAGGATGAGAGTGACGACGATGCAAGTGACGATGACGAGGAACAGGAACAGGAACCGGAAATTGTGTACAACGTCATGTGCAATTTGGACGACGACCTCTACCTAATGCGTTGCCCATTGATTTGTTTCTATGCGGTTGAGTGGCACCTACCACACCGGGTTGCACATCAGTTCGGGTTGAGGCAGCAGTGGCCAGTGCCCCCGTTCTCCACGTCCATAGAGTTGCACAAGTTAGTATTTCTGCATTATTTGTGTTTATGGTTCATTTCCTCATGTGCAATAACTTTATTTGCAACAGGATCAACAGGATCGATCGTCAGAAACAGAAGAAGGAGTGGGACTTTGAGACCTTGCACCGTCCATACATCGATTTATTGGACAAATTGCACGATAACTTGTATCATAATGATGAGCCACACACGCAGGACAACTTCAGAGCGTACCTAAATTGGTACAAACATGCTACGAGGATCAAGATGAAGGTGCAATGGACGCAAGAAGACTATGCCGATATGGCATCCTCTGAAGATGATGAGACTTCTTACGATGTTGCAATGAGGGTAGGGACATAGGTCGAAGCTGTGCCGATCCTAGACCGAGTGGTAAGTTATTTAGATGCAACAGTACCAGAACGAGGACCATTTGGATGGCACCATGTCTATTCTTAAATTACTTTAAAATCATGCTATGCTTCCTTTGTGCAGGGCAACGCACTAAAGATATCTGTGGTTGAGATCGAAGCCTTTCCGAGAAACAACATGGATGAGGGCACACTAGACATGTTTCTTGGTGTAAGTTAACAGTACTCTTGTTTCTTTTGGGCAATATGGCACTGACCTGTACAATAAACTATCGAATCTAATTATTTACTATATGTCAATATGCATGACAGAGGCTGGCACGTAGGCTGCGGCGAGCGTGTGCTCGCTGTGGTACTAGCACACTGATGGATGCACGCAGGACACCAGGAGGTGATTGGGATCCATGGACTACAGAAGGTGCTGCAGCACAGAGCTCATCCACGGCAACTGTGGCGACTGTCCAAGGCAATGAAGACGAGGACGACGAGGGAGAAGAAGAGGAGTTCGATGACCATGGCTATGATGAGCTCCACTACTCCGAGCTCGAGGATGCCCCTTCTACACAGCCTACGCAGGTAACAGGAACAAGAAAACGTGCTCCACTGCTAAGGTACACTCCAGGCACAGGTGCTCTTAGGCACAAGGGTAAGGGTAAGGTGAAACCTGCAGTGACGATATTGACAAGAAAACGTAGACTATTTGGGTTGCATGTTCTTTGGCCATTTTGGATGTTCATTTTGGACTGTATCGACATTGTGGACATGGACTATATGGGTTGCATGCTAGTTAATCATTTCGGATGATACTATGTTTATCTAATTTGTCATCTCTCTATTTGTAAATGTGGATGCTCCGAAAACAAGGGAAACTCTTGCATTTTTTTTCCGTAAATTATGCAATTTCTTTTTTTTCTTTTCGTAAACTAAATGTAGGTGACGTGCTGCACACCATAGCCACATGCTAATTTTGATTTTTGAATCTTTTGTTTTCTTGATCTCTGTAATATGTGTCATGTGTTGCTAATATCGTGTATTTTGCTATGCACTTAGCTTGGTGCATGTCAGTTAATTACATATACTAAGTTACTACTTTTATATTAGCCATATATACGCAATGGATTTTCCTATCTCAAACTAAAAGACAAGGTACATTGAAAAAGTATATTGTAATATTCACTACTTCGCCTGCCACTGACCGTCGGGGTTGCTGCTGGTCTTGGGCGGCGACAGGTCGAAGGGCACTTACATGGGTTGGCCCGTCGTCACCTTCCTGCCGTAGCCCAGGCGGCCATTCCTAGAACATTGACATTTCTCGAGTCTGCACATGCATGCATCGTTGTTTTTTAAAGAGCGCATCCACAACCACAACTTTCCAAATTTTCAAAATCTTCCAAGTATTTCATTACGTAAGAAAACACGGTCTGTTCATCCTTGTCTCAACTATGAGCATGTTTTCTCCCTCTGGAAGAATGTTGTACAGCTTGGCTACTGACCAAAATATATATTTGATCATGCTTATATTGCTTCCGCCATTCTTGGAACCGCATTTTAGGTTTTTGTATAACTTTTAAATTTTCTAACTTACAGAAAACATCCGGCCATCCTGAGTTAGCGCAACTGAATGTGTAAAAAAAAAAAAAAAAAAAAAACAGGTGACGATAGAGGATGGGCCAATTTATTTGTTGTCGTGCGGTGACGTGACGGATATTTGACTTGAGATGTGGCTGATATTTCCACGAGAGTTAGAAATTGCATTGGAGATCAAGCGGGTGGAAAGTGAATTGAGAAATGTGCAGGTCGATCTATTTGATAGATCAACAAGCACACATGAAATTCCGATTGATATGAAATTGGAATCACCGGTGCACCAGACCATGTGCAGTATATTGCACCAGAAACATTTAAAAAGATTTGAGCTTTTTAATACGATTTTACAAAATTCAGGGAACCCTAGAGAAAGGGAAAGTCTGAGGAACCTTCAATTTCGATGATAACATCCATGCACAAATCAATTAAAAATCAATTGGTTTCTCATAGGGTAGCACTTACAATGACACTGAAAATTTTCCTCTTCTCATTTTTTTTTTATGATTTGTTAATTATCTTTCTGTTAAATATATTGTATGCGAAGTAAATAAAAATGAGGAAAATTTTATGGTTCTCATGTCGTCATCATACCATACACAGTTGCACAGTTGCATTGATCAGTCACTAGGCTTTTCAGTGCTCAGCACTAGGCTTTTCACTAGGCTTTTCAGTGATATGCTTTTAATATAGCAACAGTAGTGCAGACTGAAACGTACATCAGTAGTAGGCTTTTCAGTAAACGAATCTAGGCTCCTTTTTCAGTGAGTCATCAAATCATCTTGTACGCTTTTTAGTGAATGATCAATTCATCGTATAGTGTAGGCCTTTCAGTGAGTCATCAAATCATCGTGTAGGCTTTTTCGGTGCAAGTTTTCAATGCACGGGTTGGCATTACTCAGATACAGCAACGACACAATGCACCGCTACTGAAACCTACCTTCCTCTATATATACAACCAGTTTCATTCAATGGTTTCGAAAAACCAAACGAGTAGAAATGTCCGGAGACTCTTCTAGTGGGAGAGGGAAGGGGGTGAAGAAGGGAAATGGCAGCCCGTGGGAGGTAGATCCCAATGCGTTGGACGGAGGTGTTGGTCCTAAAGAGTTCAAGGAACCTGACCCGGATCACTTCCTCGAGGAAAGTAAGAGAGATTTCAACGAGACAACCCTCTCAAGAACTATGACAAACGCAGGAAAGAGTGGCCAAAATGTATGCATGGTGAGGATTGCTCGGTCGGTCGCGATGATGAGGGCTCAAAAGGAGGTCGCCGTTTTGGAAATGCCCGCACACTATCGTAAGTGCTATTGTTTATCCTTTTCTAATTTTGTTTCTCACTACAACTCCCTCTAACAAGATGTACTTATTTCAGAGTTACGAGACCCGCGAAGGCTGCGGGTTCACTAGGTGGATTGATCCTCGGCCACTTTTCCCACATCGCCAGGTACATCTACTACTTGCGGGGATAGAATCTTCGATCTTCAAGCGGAAATTAGCAACGGTAGGCCGGACTACGAAGAGGAGGAAATCTACAAATGGTGGTGACGACTCACGGCAAGTAACATGCACCGATCCGTCTTTGCTCCCCGCCCTTGTCACAAGAACAATGGGCCACCGCCGCCCCCACCACCTCCAGCGCCACCAACACATGATGCATACTATGGTGAAGGTGCAACACAGTTCGCTATGTGGCCACACTACTAGACACGACATAGTTGACTATGTGGCCACCCTAAGGTTGATTGTTGTTTGTTTTAAATTACCTAAGGCATGTTAGGATTAGTGCAGAACTGTTGTACCCTAGTTTGGTATGAGTTCTCACATGCCATTTCGACTGCTTGATTGTTGCTTTAATTACCTAAGGCATGTTAGGTTTAGTCTAGGACCTCTGTACCCTTGTTTTGTACATGTTCTCACATGCCATTTCGCGTGTTGTGTCGTACCCTTGTTTTAGTGGAAATGTCAATTCATGTGTTGTGTCGGGTGAATTATGTTATATATGCTAGTTCCTTTAATTTTACCACTACTTCGATTCATTTCACTAATTCAAAAATAGTAAACTACAAAATGTAATTACGACAAATAATGAATCAAAAACACAATTCAAAGATCCAATATTACATAACGAAACAACATTTGAAGTTCAACATAACAAACTAAACAACGAGCAACATGTCTTAGTCCGACGAATAAAAAATACCTACACCATACAACATTGTTCATAAATAAACCACATAACTAGCAAGTCCGAAGACTCTTTGGGTGCAACGAGGCCACTTTCCCTTCCTCAAGGCATCGGGGTTCTCCTCCAACACTTTGCCTTAGCTCGGCGCTGCGTTCAAGCTTCTTCTCCCTCTCCTCCCCCTTTGAGCGCGGCGGCTATCCTCCTTTGCTCCTCTTCCTTGTGCTCCTTCTCTTCAACAAATCTTTTCTTCAACACCTCATGCCTGCCTTTGGAGCTCCACAAATCCACTCCTTCATTCCTTGCGGATGCTCCCCTGTCACTCTGCTTGATCTCGATGTCGATCCACCTCAAAATCACGAGAGCGGTGGAGGGGTCTGCAAAAAAAAGGCAATTGTTACAAGGGAAATATATAACCAAAGGCGATAAAAATGACAAGAAATATACTCACGAATAATCGAGTGCGGCGATATTGCTCGATAGGCTCCCATGCAAAATTGGCACACATCCAATACCTCTGCCTATAGGTTTCCTCATCTTCCGATATATCTACTTTGCAAGGATCGCCACAATAGCACATCGCTGCTGGAACACCCTCAGGGAGAGGCTTATGGACATAGGGATCTTCTGGCAAACGAGTGTAGCTACAACCGAAACAAATTCATTTCATTAACCGCAACCATATGACACTAAACCCTAAACCAATGGATTACCATTTCAAGTGTAACTAATCAAAACGAAATAATCGACAATGACAACATCCTACCTTTGTTTCGCTTTGCCACGCCTTGGCATTCTACCATTACATGGAAAACAAAAAAAAATGAATGCACATACTAGGGTATTGAAAAACTAGCAATATATATGAAATCAATGGAAAAAAAATTGAGGAGTAGGGATAGAATACCTTGCTCGCGAAGATGTATGGACCAAATCCAAAATTTCACGGTTTAAATCAACGATTTAAGAGATTGGGAAGGTGGGGGAGGGGAAGAAACCGAGAGGGAGGAGGAGGAAATGTTGCTCGGGCGGCCGGGGCAAATTTGCGAGCCGAAGAAATAAAAGCGGACCTCGGCGTCGGGATGCGGGGGGCCGAGGTCGGTGCCAGGATCTACGGCTCTGACCTCGGCGCCAGGATCTGGGGCGCCGACCTCGGCGCCGGGACCTCTGGCGCCGACCTCCTGGCCACGTCGTTGCCACCTCGTTTGCCACCGTGTCCATTGTCTCCAACCTCGGTGCCGAGCGGGCTGGCGTCGAGACGTTCTACCTCGGCGCCAGAACTCCTGGCTCCGACCCCCAGGGTCCAAACGTGTAGTTAAGTCGCTCAGGGGGTAAATGTAAAATTTGTTCAAAAAAGGGCCGAATTACAAAAAGTTGGGTCATGAGCCTAACTCAACCCAAAAGACTAGCCTAATAGGTGAGTATCGCCTCGCCATATATGTTGTGCTCCCCCACTATCGATTACTGATGTGGACTAACCCCAACAATCTCCCCCGTGGTCACACATCACACCCAATCTCCCCCGTAGTCACACATCAGACCCAACTCTTCAAACTCACACTTTTGTGTGGCCAAGGCGTGGAGCTGGCCCGGCCCACCTGCCGGTGCCACTCCCCCTCAGGTCCACTGAGCCACAACATACCAAGGTCATGAGCCTAACTCAACCCAAAAGACTAGTCTGATAGGTGAGGACCGCCCGCCTTATATGTTGTGCTCCCCCACCATCTATTACCGATGTGAGACTAACCCTAACAATCTCACCCGTAGTCACACATCGGACTCAATCTCTTCAACTCACACTTTTGTGTGGTCAAGATGTTTGTCAATGACGGGGCTCTCCCGGAACGGGCTTCCTTGTCTGTGTGTGACCCTACCGAGATTTGTTTCGGGTTCTTATATGGACCTGGCTCCGATACCACTTGTTGAAACTGGACCCGACTCCTCTGGCCGGTGCCCCTAGGTTCCTTGGAGCTGGCCCGACCCACCCGGCGGTGCCACTCCCCCTCAGGTCCACTGAGCCACAACGTATCAAGGTCATGGGCCTAAATTAACCCAAAAGACTAATCTGATAGGTGAGGACCGCCCTGCCTTATATGTTGTGCTCACCCAGCATCAATTACCGATGTGGACTAACCCCAACAATCTCCTAGTAGGAATGTGTTCATCAATGACGATTGGCTAGTGACGCTTAGAAATTTTGTCATAGAACGAGCACTTTCTATGACGAAATTTCCACATTCGTCATAAGTCAACAGAGCCGAAGCATGAATAATAATAACCAAAACGAGAGCAATGTCATAAATTAACACAACAAAATCATCATAGATAGTGTGGCTCATGTGCCCCACCTTAATGATGAAAGCTATTTGTCATAGATAAGATTTAGTCACTGTCATAGATAGTGTGGCTCGTGTGCCCCACCTTAATGATGAAACCTATTTGTCAAAGATAAGAATTGGTCCAACTTGCGATCGCACCAGCGGGTCCCATCACCACGTGGTGCACACCGGTCGCATCCCCATGTGGCGCTGTGGTCACACCATTGGGTCCCACCTCGATGACGTGGCGCTGTGGTCCCACCATTGGCTCCCACCTCTGGCTCCCACCTCGACGACGTGGCGCTGGGGTCCCACCTCGACGATGTGGAGATGCGGTCCCACCAGGGGATCCCACCTAGACTACGTGGTAGTTTGGTCCCACCTCGACGATGCAGCGTCGACGCGTGTGGCGAGGGCAGAGCATATATTTTAAATTTGTCATACTCTACTTAGCCCAAAAAATAGGCCTGCATCATATGTTTAGCACAAAAAAGTTAAAAATATGATTGCAAAAGAAATCAAACCCAAAAGACCATTTGCTAAATTATTCAAACTAAATAATTTTGTTACTTTGTTGCATGTATATGGTGCATATCACGAAACCAAAAATATTCTCGATGTATATGCTGCGGATGGGAACAAACCAGTACACTTCCGTTGGTTGTTTGAAGATGGGGAATTACAGTTGAAGAAATAGTCCAACTTGTCCGACCTGCCCAGCTCGCCTCTAGGAAAAAAAGAAATCGGCCAGCCCACTGCATTCCCTCCTCTACTCGGCCAGCCGAGCTCGCTTCTAGAAATATATACCTATTAATAAAGAGAGAAAATTTTTCGTCGTTCATCCATCCTTCTCCCTCTTACTACGGATGAGATGGAGACCAAACTTATCTATATCTATATCTATACCTATTAATAAAACATGAAAATTTCTACCATTTTTTTTTTTTTTTCACATCGTTTTCTTCCACCTCTTTCTTGCCTTTTGTGTCCGCCCCTCTTTGTCCGCCTGCCCTCGGACTGTCCATATCCTCCATATCCATATCCATATCCAATACACGACATATGGAATAGAGATAGGAAGAAAAAGAAACTGGAGTAAAAATTGGACCAAAATTAGATATAAAAATTGCGTCCCAAATCCAACCGAAAATCGAACGCAAACATGCATTCATCCGTCGCAACCCAAGGTAATCAAGACTCGAACAAATCGAGTCGCAATCAAGACCCAAACAAAAAGAGAGACAAGATAAATACCAAATAAAACTAGATCGAAGCTCCCACGGATCAAAATCGAAGTCTCCACGACAGTCAAATAAAATCCTGCGATGCTATCAGGGGCTCTTGCGGATGAGATCGAGGCACCCATGAACCAAAATTGAGTCTACCACAGACCAAAATCGGCAATAAAAGCTCGCAATGCTACTGGGGATCTTGCCCGTGGTGTGCTGTGGCGCTGTGCCGCCTCGCCGAGTCCGGATTGCTGACTTTTGCCCCGCACGGGCGAACATGGACGTGCAGGCGCGTTGTCGGAGCACTGTCGCCCACAACGGCGAGGCATCGTTGGAGCGTAGCTCGCTACTGTTGGAGCGCACTAACAGGGCGCAATGGAGAGGTGCTGTAGGAGTATGGGTGCGAGCGACACCAGCAAGGCAGAGTGCAGGACTGCAGGCACGGGCGCAGCTGCGCGCCAGCCTCCTCTGTGGCTCCTCCGTGAGTGTGGTGGACAGTTTGCTGGGTGGCTTTAGGGATGTTTTTTTGGTGCTATTATATGTAGTAGAGATATGGATGATGAATCCGCCTCTGAGCCCCAATATTTCTTTTATGGAGACGGTTGTATCACCTTGGTCTTAGAACCAAACAATCTTCAATTTAGGAATCATCGTATCATCTCTAACCATCCCACCAACCTAAACACTAGTTCCTCAAACAAGCTCTTGGAGTAATAAAAGGTTTTCATTCACGTTTGGTCTCTGCGCCAAGACCATGAATCAAAAAGGTCAAAAAGCAAGCACACAGCACCATATAATAGCTGACCGCAAAAAAAAAAACACACTAAATAAGCAGCTTAGCCCTCAGGAGCACTCCATGCGTCATGCTAAAACATCAGCCTGTGTTCACGTGTCGTCTCTTGCCCGGCAACTGCTAGAAACTTGCGAAGTAATTAGGCACTGCCGCCCTATTTGTCAACTGGTATTCCCTCGTGGCCACGAGGCACTGCACCTCCGTTTCAAATTATAAGGCGTTTAGACTTTTTTGGTTCATCCATTTAGTTACGTATCTAGATATCAAATTTGGATGAACCAAAAAGTCAAAACGACTTATAATTTGGAATGGATGGAGTAAATAACTGTACGGATATGGCTAGGCGATTATTTGTTGTCTCTAGGTTTTGCAAAAGCGAATATTCGTACCCACCGAAAGGTTCCTACATTTCCTACCTATGACGAAGAATTGCAAAAGGAGAGAAAAGGAGATCATAATTTTTGCAATATGGCGTACGTGCTGATGTGAGTTTGACTGTCGACATAAATATGATCGTTATTGCAAAAGAAGGAAAATACAATATGATGGCTTCCTGCTTTAGAATCGAAGAGCCACTTGATTTCCGAATATAGGCCAACACTGATGTTGACACAATTTACTTTCAATTCATGGATGATCTTATCCTTATTAGAGCATCTCCAAGAGACTCTCTATTTTTTACTCTTTATTTGACCAAGTCAGTTGCCGAAGGATTAAAGCCTCTGAATTGTGATGCTCATATTGTTGACATGAACACTACCAGCAAGTTTGAGAACATGCATATTGTTGTACGTATGTTGATCATCACGGTCTTTTTCAGAATCACAGCTCAAGAAAATGGTGGACGATTCCTTGGTGTTGATGGGTGGGGAACAAAGACTCGTCAACTGCCCCGCGCGGTGGCAAAAATATATTGTGCGTGTGTCACAGCTCAGATACCACCCGGCCCAAGGGGGCTAGGCCCGACAAGGGGGCTAGGGCGCCCTCGCCTTGGAGAAGAAGGGGCGGCAGCCGCCGCCGCCGCCACCGTCATCGTCAATACCTCGTCGATAAAATTAGGAAATAAAGAAATAGGAAATAAGGAGTTTACGTCGAATTAGGAAATAAAAATAAGATTTGCTTTGTAAAGGAATATTCCGATCTATAAGAAAATCTCGTATTAGGAAACTAAATAAGATTTGCTTTGTAAAAGGTATTCCGATCTATAAGGAAACCTTTAGAGATTACTTGGTGTGCAAGTCCGACCCGGAGCCATGGATCATGAAGATGGAGATGCTCTTCATGCTGCAGCAGGACATCGGCCCTGATGATTATGTACGGTACACTGCTTTTCACCTTACAGGTGCGGCACAACTCTGGTTCCTCCACATGACCAGGGAGGCACCCCTGGAGTTGTGGGACACCTTCGCGCGGTGCCTCGCACGTGACTTCAGCCGCCCCGTCGACCACGACACTACAGGCGACCTCACGCCACCGAGGCAGGACGACACCCTGAACGACAACATTGACGTCTTCGAGAGCTACGTCACGCACGTCGGCTTCCCGAGCGAGCTCCATCGCATCCACCTCTTCATCTCCGGAGTCCGCACGCCGCTACGGGAGGCGGTCCAGCGGGAGGCGCCCCGCACGATGGACACAGCGATCCACCTCGCTCGTCACCTCGACACCCCCCCCACGTTCGTCGCACGCCTTAGTGACAGGCGACGATCACAGCGACATCGACGACGACAACGACAGCACGCCAACCGAGCCGATGACGCCCCCTGAGCCACTGCAAGGGTCACCTCGGCCATGGACGCCTTGGACGACCGCGTCCCCTATGAGCTCCTCACCGAGCTCCGTCTGGCAGCCTCTAGGGACCGTGAGCTGCAAGTCATCGCCACTACCATCGAGCTCCAAGCTGCGGCGCCAGCCTGGACACTATACAACGGCATTGTCAGGTACACCAACCGCTACTACATCCCGGCAGCATCCATCCTACTGCAAGATCTTCTCCTGCAGCGCGGGATTCCCCCGCATGGCATCGTAGTCGGCTTCCACCTACCGACGACCTCGCCATCCACGCACGCCTTCCCGGCGAGCATCCTGCTGATGGAGGCATGTCCTCATGGTTTCCTGGAGGGCGTCACGATCCTCCTCTTCGACGACAACGGGCACCAGTTCATCAACGTCGACAACATCGTAGTCAGCCATGGAGGTGCCGGCGTCCCCTCAGTCGGCCCCGTCGCCGAGAACGCGAGCGACCTGCTCTACGGGCGCCTACTACACTTCGCCTCGACGCCCCCGGCCTTGGTCGGTCATGCGTTCTGCCGTCACATATGCATGCAGGTGGCGGTCGGCTCCGTCTACTCCATCTCAAGGCCACCAGCGACCTTGCAGACTCTACCCTTCACGGGTATTCTCACGTGGCACCATCATGGAGGCAGCCAGGAGTGATCGGCCATATGTGCGAGGGCCATACACCTACTACTTCTCCATCTACTTCGGGCACCTACACTTCGACCTCTCCTTCGATGACGACGCCTACTACGTCAACGAGGCAAGGGACAGGATGGGGCACCTTCGCCTACGCTATGGTGCGGCCACCGTCGCCCCATTGATCACTTCCGGCTACGCATCGACTTGGAGCGTATGCCAACGCGAGGGGCGCGTTGCCTCGAGGAACGGTGGGGAGATGTCACGGCTCAAATACGACCCGGCCCAAGGGGGCTAGGGCGCCCTTGCTTGCGCCAAGGGACAAGCCGCCGCCGCCGCCGCCATCGTCAATACCTCGTCGATAAAATTAGGAAATAAAGAAATAGGAAATAAGGAGTTCACGTCGAATTAGGAAATAAAAATAAGATTTGCTTTGTAAAGGGATATTCCGATCTATAAGGAAATCTCGTATTAGGAAACTAAATAAGATTTGCTTTGTAAAAGGTATTCCGATCTATAAGGAAACCTTTAGAGATTACTTGGTGTGCAAGTCCGTTAGGGACTATAAATAATAGGGAGATGTAACCTCTTTGTTTTCAAGCAATCAAAGAAAATATTTCCCCCTCTTGCCTCCTAGCCGCCGCCGCCCCCTGCTCCAGCTCACGCGCCGCCTCCAGCGCACCACCACCGCGCCCACGCCGCTGCTGCATAGTCGCCGGACCCCCTGCCCGGGCTGTGACAGTGTGGCATACATGTGACTGTAGACACATATGTTCAACAAGTTCATGTATCCGTTTATATGTCTTGTAACTTGTTGGACTAAAGTAATACAATCATAAAAGTTGTTGTATGGTAAGTGCAACTGGGTACTGATTCGGCCGGTATAGAGGCTAGAAATTACCTTCCTATTTTAAAACAATTAATCTTGTTACGAGGAAAAGCGTACCTTATATCACCATTACGAACAACGTATGTTGCAGCAATTACCAAGCTAAAAGCGTCTCTAATGATCCATTATATATTCGATTCACCCTAAACTTCTACAGTATAAATTGGTTCCATCTAGATAGTCAACACGCAAACAGAACCTCTTTACTTTCCGCCCCCTACTTTCGCTATCGGCCTAGAATCAAAAGGGCCGAACAACTGTCAAATCATATGGACTCATTAGGTTTAAAAGATTCGTCTCTCGAAACAGCCACAATCTATACAATTAGTTATTTTCTATTCATATTTAATACTCCAAGCATGTATCCAAACACATTAGATGTGATAGGGAATTAAACACCTCCTATATTTCATAGTGTCGACACGGGAACTATTGCTATCACATTGTAGCTAAGACATGGATGCGCACCCAGATACATATATCATGTGATAGTTTCATTGTTTGATTGACATATAATAGCAGGTAGTAAATAAATTCAATTTATTGGAAGGCTCTGTCTGTTCCCGTGGGTCAGTAATACACGGCCGGCAGTGATGATGCATCATGAGTTCATACCATAAATTTTAGTAAAATCAACTCATTCCTCGTGTATATACTAATTATTAGCTTTGAGAAATAAGATGATGATGAATCAACTCATTCTATTTCACAAACTAAATATAAAAAGTGAGGAGTGAGAAGATGGACCACCTTATTCATCAAACCAAACACACGGACCGCATTGAAGATTATATTCTCTGCTCGTGAGCACCACGTATAATTAGCCATAAGTAATGTACTAACCCAGACAGCTTGATTCCTTGTCCCATTCGTCTGACTTTTTCAGAAGATGAGAAGAAATTTCTAGCTCATCTTATGAATAAGAGGTGATGAGAATTGTGAGCGAAGTTACACTAAATGGTCCGTCGCCCTTTGTTTAACATTTAGTTTGTTTAGTCGGTCTTTATACAAAGTTAAATAAGTCCAAATGCTTTTATAAAAGTATTCCCCACAACACGAAAAATATGCTCGAAAAATACATATTTACACAGGTAAAAATAAAATAAGTATATATTCTACCAAAAGTTCTTTTTGAAGGAAACTAAAACCACACAACGGATAATATATTTATCTATATCTATATCTATATCTATACCTAATACTAAAAAGCAAATTTTTTAGTGTATTATTTTTTTTCTGCCACCTTGGAAGTCCGGCTCGGTTTGTGTGTCCCCTATAAAAAGTTTGCTTGGTTCTACATGCTCCTCAAAAATTTTTCTTGACCTGTGTGCCCAACTTGAATTTCGTTTTGTCCCACATACCCTTCTGTCAAGTTCTGAAGGTAACGGAGGTTAACCGCAGTGACAAAAGACTTGAATGCCCCTATACTCACATGCTGTTCTGGGAGCTGTTTTTGGACCTTGGGGCTGTTGTTTTGGCGCCCAAAAGAGAGGGAGGAGAAGCTGGCAAAAATGAGACAAGGCAATAGGCAAATCCATGGGTGCTACACACCTTTGCTGGCATAAATCACATTTTTTTTTTCATGTTTTTTTGACAAAAACAAATCATGCACGTCCATGGTTGCTACACTTTGGCTATACCAATCGCTGCGGTTGCGTCCAGATGAGAGCGGCACTCGGCGAGGGGCCAGCAGTCGGCACATTAGAAAACTTTTAATGGGGTCGCAGAAATTCATAACCAAATTGCGAGTTGACAAGATCGCAGAGTATTCACGGAGTATGACAAGAGAAAATATTGAAGTTCTTGCCATTCAATTTACAACAGAATCTAACAGAGTATATGTGACCCAAAAATTGGTTTCCTTGTCCATAACCTTCCATCTCTGCCTTCGTAAAGAGAAGGCACGATCCGATTCTCCAATGCCTGAGGACCGCCCGCTGCCTGAGGCCTGCCCGCACGCCGGATGCGCGCGCGCGCGCCTGCCTGGAGCCCGCCGGATTTGCGTCCGCCGGCCGGATTCGCCGCCACCCGCCGGAAGCCCGCCCGCCCGCTCGATGCGAAACCGCCCGCCGCCCGCCTCCGCGCGCAGGATGCGCCGCCGCCCGCCGGATGCGCAGCCGCGCGCCGCCCGCCAACGCCCGCCGGATGTGCAGGCCCCGCCGCTCGCCGGATGCGCAGGCCCCCGCCGGATGCGCCGCCACCGCCCGCCTACGCCAGCCAGCCGCCGCCGCTAGGCTTCAGTCGGGAGAACGAGAGAGGGTGCCGTGGGTTTCAGTCGGGACAGAGAGAAGGACCGGCCACGGACTCGATTCAGGAGTCACGGGACTTCAGTCGTAAGATGCCCAACTCGCCTGGGGGCATGATGGACATTTTCACTTCCGGGTCCCACATGTCAGTACGTCCAAACGGAGAAAAAACGAACGGAACACAGACGGAAGGGTACGTGGAACAAAATGAAAATCGAGTTGGCACACATGTCAAAAATGTTTTTGAAGGGCATAGAGAGCCAAACAGACCAACAGAGATTAGGACTGAGGGAGAGAATAAAAGGAAATACAGGGTTTCGGATGTAAAGATGTCAAAAGGTGGGAAAACATTAATAGTTTTTAAAATATATCAAGGTTCCAGATGCAAAATGTCCGGAACCGAGTGGACCTCCTGGTGGCCTTCTTTATTGACCACGGTTGAATTCTCGGACTGGTCCTGTGAGCTAGACCACGCTCATTCAAACCCTTTTCTCCATTCCTTTCGTTTTCTCTTTGTTCTATAAAAACTAAAATTATAGCTTTTTATAGATTCTCAAATATTGTCTATGTCATGATAATCGTAAAATAATAAATTGTTGTTTAAAATTTTATAGAAGGATAATATATAAATAGTCATATGCATTCTTGTTCACATTTTCTATGAATATTATAGCTTACATTCTCAGCATTTTTATTCTCGTTTTCTATGAATATTCGATAGCTTAATTATTTGCTCCCGTTGCAACACATGAGCATATTTGCTAGTAATGTTAATTAGCGGTGTCAAATATGGTAGTTGTAATCCTCCTCCTACTGACCAAATGAAAGCACCGTTTAATTATATTTCATTCAGACTATTTAGCGGTGTCAAATATGGTCCGATCATTTATTTAATTCACTATTTAAGGCCTAAACGACACGGGTGGTATGAGCACCATTTCTAGTATACCATATCATTTTAGTTTGTGCTGAGCAATCCGTTCATTAACCACTGCCATATCTAGACTGATGCTCTCATGTAAAGCTTGCAGTCGAACAAATGAGGAGTTAGGCAATACAGGATGTGCTTGGGACTGCTCCCCACGAATTTTGCTCCACAAACTTCACCATGGTCAGACTCTACTAGATTTTTTTAGCAAATTTTGCTCCTCAAACTTCACCGGCCGTGGTCAAACTCCACTAGATTTTTTTAGCAATTCTTTGATAGGATGCGCTCCTTACTATAACAGAAGTTTGTAAATCTTCAGGGCTGCCTCCTCTAACACCGATGATGAAATTGATATAACACCGACATGATTCTGCATTGTGGAATCTGGCTGTGACATTATTAATTTGATGGACTACAAGGAACGACCATAGTGCATTTTGTAGCCATCTAATCGGCATAGGTTTCTACGGTAAATTTCATAAGGATAATAGGATGTAACAAATTTAAAAATATATAAACTGAGAGGAGGATAAAATTCCTTACTATGGTTCGAAATGGGAATTGCATTCGCCGCAAAGTTGGCTCGAAAGTTATAGATCTAGAGAATAATCCAGGTGCCTCAGTGGAGGTGGACATCCCTGCATACAACATACCTAATGTAATAGAATGTAGCAATTTTCTCGACTCTTTAATTTACTACCAAAGTACTATATAAAATGTGTATAGTTTTATTATGAATTGTTAACTATGCAACAATGTACTCCTGACTAGGATTGTGGTGGGATACAGAACTGACATTTGCAGCGGAAAGGGGTTGGTGTACTGACATTGGAGCAATAGAATGATTTAATCATTCTGCAAAAAATTAATTGCTGAATGATGCCTACACACTCATCTAGTTCATTTGAAGAGAGATGTGAATAAAATGTGCTCCAACTAAGACGAAGTGCTCTAGATGTGTACTCCTAAAAATGTAGCTTTATATATATGATTTCCCCTCTCGATCGGTTCCTTACATAAGCTATATATACCAAATCATGTTCATATGATTAGATAGGTTAGGGCGGCTCACTATGGGGTCAATGTGAGGAAAGCCAGCCTCGGCTAGCAAAGAATGACAGTGGTGCTCCTTGGGGCGACATGGATGAAGACGGTGCTCGTAGACGACGGGAATGGGGCCAGGGCTCCTCAAGGCGGCATAGCGATTAATTGGTGACAACGCTCCTTCGAGTGGCAGAGAATGGCGGCGGCTCCTTAGGGCAGGGTGGATGAAGATGACAATGCTTCTTGGTGGTGGCAATGAGAGATGAGAAGGCGGAAGGGAGGGGGTGGGAACGGGGACCACGGTGGTGCTCAACAGTGATATAGTAGTGGAGAGAGATGAAATGTTGACAGCACAGAGACAATGATGGAGGCAAGGAGATGAAATATATAGGGAGAGGCTTCACTGACAGGTGACAACAAAGCACTGCAGTACTTGATGCAAGAGCATCATTGTTGTTTTGATTCTGACCCGGTAGTGATGAGAGAGCATCACTGCTGGTTTATTTGTTCTTTCAGCCAGCAGTGATATAGTGGCATCACCATCACGGCTAGGTTTGTCACTGAACCGACAATGACATTATGCAAAACCAGAAAAAAAAAAGTTTAATTGTTGCATCCATTCAGATTGTTGGATGCACCTACTCGAAGTACATGTATGATCAGCAGCCACAACCTTATAATAATAATAATAAGCATAAGGCGGAGAGTACAACATCCATTCTTACAAGCTTTCTCCTTTAGACGCCTGAGAAGGAGCCATCTCTCTGTAGCATAGGAGCAACCGCCGCGGGCACCAGCGCCGCCTGCGACTTCCCTACCGCACTCCTGCCCTCTGTCGGGGCGTGGAGGTATGGCGGCAGGGCGCCATGATGCTGGGCGGAGGCGGGAAGACGCTTGCCGGCCACGGGCCACGGCTAGTGCACAGTATTCCGGCTCGGCCCAAGGGGGCCGCCTACCGGCGCTAGCGCCCTCGGCGCCGTGGACGGGTCTCCGCCCCCCACGCCGAGGGGTGGCGGGACATACTTCACCGACAGAGAGGCGAGACCCGCCACCCGACTTCGACCGCGCCCACGGGCGACCTGCCCGTCGGGGGCCAGCCGAGCGCCGTCGGCCGAGGCGCATCCCGCCGATCTGTTTGGCAAGTGCCTCAATTGCCTTTCCTCCGCACATCGGGTGGCCACCAGCGAGCTACCCCAACGATGTCACGTGCAAGGGGTTCGCGTTACGTTGCGCGCGATCGCAAAAGCAATCAAGGCGCGCGGGCGTTCGGGCTCGGGCCGGCACGAGCCGGTTCGCTCCGCCGTCGTCGAGCCTCGCGTCCTTTCTCGCCGGCCTCGGGCACAAGCGGCTCGGCGGACTCGCGAGGATGGGCACCGTGGTGATGGACGGCGACGGCGATGCCGACGGCGACGGAGGCGCCACGCGATCGTTCGGCGGGGCTGACCCAACAAAGACCGGATCGCACCTCTATTGCCTGTGATGCCCGGGCCAGCGCGGTGACATGATCGGGCGTGGTCCTCGCCGAGCTCGACCCGGACGCCGACAACGCGCCGCACGCCGCCCGCTTGACCGCGGCTTAACAGAGCACGTCGATGGTGGAGCTCGCGGCCCGCCGGTGGTACTGGGCGTCCGCGGCCTCCACCGGCCGCCCAACCGGTGGTGATCACCGTGTTTGCACGCAGCTTCGCCCAGCCGGATATCGCCGACGCCCTTGACGCCGCCTCCGGGCATTCACGGGTCACGCCAAAGCGCTTGGTGTTCAACGGCCCCTCCGGTTGCCGCGCCCATGGCGGGTGAGGTGGACACTTCCGTGCGGTGAACGGAGGATCCGCCTCCACTATCGCTGGGGCGGGGGGAGCTGCCGGTCTCGCCCACAGCTGACGTCGAGCTTGGTGGCGAGACGCCCACGCCACGTGAGGCCGCTCGACGCCTCGCACGGTTTCTGGATGAGGTGCGAGTCGAGCGGGAGCCGCCCCTGATTGCCTCTCCACCACGGCAGAGGTCGCCCCTACCTATAAGACGCAGGAGCAGACGGATAGCCGCCCAACCGTTGGCGAGAAGAACATGGTACGCCCTCTGTGCTCTTTCCTATATGAACTCCACAGCTAGGTCTCAGTGCAATACTTTATTCATATTTCACATGTTGCAGCAAACAGCTGAGAAGAACAAGCAAAACCGTGCCAAAGTCAAGTATCACCAGATGACGGGTTCTCGCTGCTATGTTGCACAGCTGCATGCATATGTATGAGAAGTGCACTACTGTGTACTGTCAGTTTTTTTACTCCACTGCTTCTTTTGTACAAATTTAACTTCTCCGTTCATTTCATGCCAAACAGAAACAAAAGAAAATGGCTCAAGCACGTGGAAATCAAGAAGATGCTACTGGAGAACTGGAAGACCCTGTTGAAGAAGAAGAACCTGCTGCTGAGGAAGATATTGATGCAGTGGAGGTCTTCAAAGAATGCCATACCAGCCGAAAGAATGGACTGACTGACATTGCAAAAGAAACTATTGTAAGTATAATATCACTATATACTCATAAGGCAACTTAGCTTATCTGACATGGCTTGTATTCTAGATGAATATCTTCCAATGCGAAGTACAGAAGTGAAGAACTGTTAACTTGTTTATTTCTAAAAGAATGGTGAAAATAATTCGTCTTTATTTTTGTTAGCATTTTTAGCCTTATTATGCCACTGAACAAGATGCTAGTTTTGGTGAAATTTGCCACAATCCCTCTCTCTCTCTCTCTCCCTCTCTTGGTTTACAGCACAGATCATTCTAAACATGCAATATCTTCTAAACAATGCTACTGACTTGCCTTTCATAAAGTTAGGTTCCTTTTCAGATGGAGATAGAGAGTACACTGCAATGAAATTTACAATTTTTATTTTCACATAGTCTAATAGTCATGAGTGAGCAGCTTCAGTACTTTTATGTTGGCTCTGTACACACGAAACATGCAAACATGAAATCCAAGTATGATGCCTGGTTGACCCCTATGTTTTTCTGTTATACGCTAAAAAATTGTTTAGGATAAAATGATTTTGACACACATAGCCTTAGCCTTTCAGTACAGAGTTTCCGTGAATTTTCTGCATTTATTTCGCATGGCCATTTTAAAATCACTATTCTTATTTTGACAAAGAAGTATTTTGTCAAAGAAATTTGGAAGCTTGGTATGGGCAGTTATAGGTGATCCATCCATAGAAGTTATAGGTGATTTGTCCAAGTGAGAATTTTTTCTTGATTCTTCCAGTGATACTTCTTTGATAGTGAATTTTAGAATGCTGCTACAGAATAGGTATTAGGATGATTTTTACTCAGTGTCTTAACAGCATTTTAAAACTGCAACAAGCATCTTAGGCAACTCACATATGATTGCAGATTCTTTTCCTATTCCCTTGGTTTGGTTCAAAGAAGAATCAGTGTAGGATCTTTTCTTTAGTAAACAATTTGCTTTGTGCTCACCACGCAACTGCTTAATATATTGAGCCATTTTGGTCTCACTGCATTCTTTGATTAACAGTTCTCACCTGTGCTTAAGAAAATTAGTGTAGAATCTTTTCTTTAGTAGATAATTCTGCATGATTAAGAGGCTTGAACTAGAGCTACACTATGAGTCCTTTTATGTTCATGCTGTCTTTTTTATGTTCATATTCTGAACTGTTATTGAAAATTATACAAGCTAGAAAATAAAACATTTTGGACAGCCATAGGCTGGAGCCTGGAGACAGCTTTTCCCACATCCAACATTTTTGACTCAAACCTTTTCCAAAAGGACTTCTAATAGTGAATCGGAGAGAGTAGATATCTTGAAATCATTTTATGGCCTTGTTTTATTTTAGATAGATAAGTTCAACTCTTGGGCTGGAACAATCATTTACTCAATAGAGTAGCATAATGTGTTGTTATTTTCATTAAGCTAATCTCTGAAACTTGCCTAATTATGTTGAATCAGCAATTGTCTCTGATTGCAAACTCTGCAGCTAGAAGAATCTAGTCAGAATGTGAAATGTGAATGTGAATTGCTTTGTCTGGAAGAAAAGAATACCAACAAATATATGTTTGGTTAAATGGTATACATCTGCTGCGTTTTGAATTTGTTCTCGCTTAATGAATGAGCCTTGTGTGTTCTTTGGTAACTTTATTTCTCCGTTCATGGTTTTATAGCTTCGTAGTCAAGTGTATCTTGAGATTGAAGCCCGATATAATCCACTTGCTGCTACTACGTACTTCCTTCCGATTATGTATGCCAGTTTTTTTTTGGATAGCATATTATTCCAAATAATTAACATTTGGATTTGGATTATGTCAGTGACATGGAAGATTTGAAGGTCTGCTGATTACTCAAGTGTAGAGGTTGTCTCCAACGTCCTCCCCAAGAATAGCGCCAACATCTTCCCTCAAGAACATTGGTATGCAGCCCATAAGCCCGACAAAACCAGCCACAACCAAAGAAAGGGCGCTCCAGAACAACTAGCGGCTGAAAAGAAGAGGAAAAGAAGTTCTCCAAGATGAAGTGAATGTCTTTGAAGAATGTATGTAAGAGCAACGAGGAAGCTCTTGAGAAGACCCAAAGAGAGGTGCAAGAATACAAGCGGGAAATGGAGGAGAACAAGAAGGCGTTGAATGAAACCAATGCGCCGCTACTCACGGCGCCTTTTTATGATCAACAATCTTTGGTCCCGGTCCTTCAAATTGATGAGCTGCTCTGGGTGCCTATTTTGTATATATGGTGAACACACCGGTGGTTCTTTGTGAAACTTGGTCTTTGGGTGGGTCTTTGGTTGAAATCTGTCATGAACTACGTTCGATGTCTAGTCTAGTTTCGTGTGATGCACTAGTCCGTTCTATGTTTGAACTAGTGTCGCTGATGAACTACCGTTTGAACTTGATTGTGTGATGAATTGTCATGATCGGCGGCTATTTTTACGTGCTATTTTTGTTGTCTTTTATTCTGTATTAAACCCGTATGATTTGTGACTTGTGTGTGCATTATGTCTTTGTGCTTGAATTTACGCTGCACGTCTTTGCAATGAAATCAGCCACGTGTGGGCATGTGGTGAGACGTAAAAGTGACACATGGCATGACCTGAAGTGGATACGTGGTGGCGCCCGAGCATGACATGTGGCAGCACCGAAAGAGGACACACGGCTATACGAGAATGCGGACACGTGGCGCCACGAGGGAAGAGGACACCGGCCGCACGAGAAGAGGACACGTGGTGGCCCCGAAGAGGCCACGTGGCGCAGACAGTAAACACGACACGTGGTCGCTGCAGAAGAAGACGGTATGGCGTGCACCGGAAGACGACGACACGTGGCGGACCCGGGAAGAAGACACGTGGGCCGCCGTGGCACACGCGGACGTCACCGCGAAGCGTGTCCAGCGCCACGTGGCGGCGTCTTCAATGACCAAATTAATGACCATTTGGGTTAGTCATAGAAGAAAAGAAGTTCCATGACCACTAACGTGTTGGTCATAGAAGAAAAGCAGCCTGCGGACCAATTTTGCTCGATTGGTCATGGTTGAACAAATGTGACGCTCCATCTCCGGACGATCTCAAATTCGTCACTAATTCGTCACAAAAACAGTTCGGTGATTTAAATTGACGTTTTACGTGACCAAACGATTTGGTCATAGAAAAGAAGTTCTGTACTAGTCGACTCACATACCGACCTCCCGTGCGAGGCACGGTACTCCTCGAGCAACGGTTCGGCAAAGCGTTCTTGGCCAACCCGGGTTCACCGTGCCCAAGAGTATACCGGGCGCCGTTGCATTCTAGGACTTTGTCGTCGACCCGTGTGGAGGCCCTTGACAACGCTTTCCCGGCGTTCAACGGGCGTGCGTGGGAGCTCTTCGTCGACGATCCGTAGGGCATGCCGATGCTCACACTTTGGTTGTTCCTTTTATGTAATATCGACATAAAAATCTTCGCTAGGATGGTCTAGCTACGGTTGTGCATGTTGACCTCCTTCGGGGCTCATTGGATGCGCGTTGTATATTCGTCCGAACTCTTCTCCTTAATACAATGATACGCAAGTCTTTTTGCGTATTCGAAAAAAAAAAAAAAACTATGTTTCAAAGGTGCTAAAATAATGCTCGTGAACATGAGACCACGTCAAAGTCGGTGCGTGTTGGGAGTGATGCCCGAGCAAAGCATTCGTTATTGCAAGAGTTGCCTATAGTTGCGTTGTGTTGGATTGATCACAAGCGCAAGTGTGAAAACACTTGACCAATTGTGGGCTGCAACGATTGCTCACTCACGAGATGTGCGGGAAGACTTAAGACTTCCATGAACCAAGAATAAGTTGCTCTGTCCTCCGCCTTGATCGGAGGCAAGGACTTGACTAAGCCAACATTGTTGACAAGGAAAGCCCCCTCAATGTGCGCAGTAGCAATGTTAAATAGAGGGAGGCACCCCCCCAGCCTTTTCACCCCAAAGTGAAAGCAACCTCTAGCCACTAATCGGCAGCTACTAAAGCACCGGGAAGGGTTTCCTAAAACCTCTCCTCTCTTGCATTTTGCCCCGCTATGACCACGTCACCGGTCGTTGGAATGGCCAACAATCCAACGATGGTATGAACAACCACTCCACCCCTTTTCTAGTGTCCTAGTGGTGGACCTTAATGATCCTGGAAATCTAACAATGGCACAAGAGAAATAATGAGACTTCATAAAAATTATGGCACTATCGTTTGGGCCATATTTCGAGGGAGAAAGTTGAGCATCTCATTAAAGATGAAATACTCCCTCCACTAGATTTCTCTGACGCAGATAAATGCATTGATTGCATTAAAGGAAAATATGCTAAGCAAATTATGAAAGGAGCCATTCGAAGCACCAGAGTTTAAGAACTCATCCACACAGACATATGTGGGCCATTTTCAAAAAAATCATTAGATGGTAATGATTCATTCATAACATTTACTGATGATTACTCCTGTTATGGCTACATCTATCCTATAAAGGATCCATCTGAGGCACTAGACAAATTCAAGGTCTTCAAGGCTGAAGTTGAAAATCAGCATAATTGCAAGATAAAGACTAAGATCAGATCATGGTGGAGAATATTATGGAAGACGTACTCCATATGGCCAAATTCACGGACCTTTTGCTAGGTTCTTGCAAGAAAATGGCATAGTGGCTCAATATTCTACACCCGGGTGAAAACCCCAACAAAATGGAGTGGCTAAAAGGCGTAACCGAAACTCTTATGGACATGGTACGAAGCATGTTAAGTCACTCCACTTTGCCAGTCAAGCTATGGATGGAGGCATTGAAAACTGCTGCGCATATTCTTAATCATGTTCCCGAAAAAAAGCGGTACCTAAAACTCCATATGAGTTATGGACTGGGAGAAAACCGACTTTGAATTATATGCATGTGTGGGGTTGCCCGGCTGAAGCAAGAGCCTTCAATCCAAATGCAGGAAAATTGGGTCCTAAGACTATCAGCTGCCTTTTCATTGGGTATCCTGATAGATCAAAAGGATATCGATTCTATTGTCCAAAAAGCAGTTCATTAAAAGGATATCGATTCTTGGCAGATGAGCTGATGAGGGGGAGTGAAGCACCCAGAGAAATAGTTCTTGAAGAAAAACGGGTTTATGTCCCGACACCAATGATTCAAGAACCTGTTCTCCCAATTTGTGCTTAAGTTGTACCTCCAGTTGAAAATACTGCTGATACAACACTTGCTGATATCATAACTGATGAAGTACTTGATGAAGATACTCAGTAGCTCCCAGATATGGTAGATGAACCAAGTGATGTACCTTTTAGAAGGTCACAACGAGCAAAGAAGTCCTCTATCTCTAGTGACTATGTCACTTACTTGAGTGAGGATATGGATGAGTTGATGTTGGATGATCATCCAACCTCTTTCAAGGAAGCCATGAAATCTGAGCATTCGTCTGAATGGATCAATGCCATGAAAGATGAAATGAAATCCATGAGCACCAATGGTGTATGGGACCTAGTGGAAATTCCTGATGGAGCCAAAACAAAGAGGGTAAATGGGTCTACAAAACCAAACGTGACTCCTAAGGGAATATCGAAAGGTTCAAGGCAAGACTCGTGGCAAAGGGCTTCACTCAAAGAGAAAGCATTGATTATAAAGAAACTTTCTAGCCTGTCTCTAGTAAAGACTCATTCAGAATAATCATGGCGCTTGTGGCCCATTATGATTTGGAGTTGCATCAGATGGATGTTAAAACAACTTTCCTAAATGGGGATCTAATTACATGGAGAGGAAGCAAAAAAAGAGGTTCTTTAGCAATGCCTTCAAGAAGAAAATCCTCAACGCTGGCCTAGCCAAGGCGCCTATGTAGCGGCTCCCACACCTGGGAGCACCGCAGCGGGGGAGGCTCCAGGGGGAGCAACATCAGCACGCGTTCGCGATGGGTTGTGGAGCTCCGTGCTTGGGAATCCCGTGGACCAATGACGCCACTCATTGCCGTGAAGGCCAGGTGTGGAGACGGCAAATCTGTGCCCTGGGGCCAAGATCAGCCCCGCCAGCCACCCAAAGGATGCCGCCGATGATGGGGAAGAGGTAAGGAGGGGGAATGGCGGGGTAGCAAGGAAGGTTTGTTGGCCGCGTATAGATTCCCATTTTCGAGGTCCACCACTGTAGGAGAGGTGGCTCCGAGGGAGGGGTGCTAGGGGCGCCGACGAGGATCCCCTCCCCCCTCTCCCCTCCCGAGTGGTCGCCCATAGGGAGCTCCGGGGGAGGGACCCTCACCAGTTACTAATGGGCAAAAGTTCAATCCATCTATTATATATATGTACACAAGATGATTGCGCTCTCCAAACGAATACTCAAAACGTAACTCTATACTTGTAGCTGAACCTAGCTCCTCATCCACCATGCGCATGCAGTCCCTCGCCTTCCTTATTACGGCAGTGCTCCTGATCTTGTCGACGGCGACAACCGATGACGAGGTGACGATGGAGTTCATTCCTTCATACTATACGTGCAGCAAGGATGGTGGCCGGTACGGAGAAAACAGCACGTACTTGTCAAACCTGAAGGAGCTGGCCGGGGTGCTCTCGGCAAACGCAAGCACACACAACTTCGTCTCCGGCGCCGCCGGCCAGGATCCTGACGCCGTCTACGGCTTCGTGCTCTGCCGTGGGGACTACACTGGGTCCTCCTGCAGCAGAAGCCTCTACAAGGCATTCCACAACGCCGTTGACAAGGGCTTCCTCTGCCGGCTCTACAAGGACGTCATCATCTACTACGACGACTACATGCTCCGCTTCTCCGGCCACGACGTCCGCCGGAACCGCACGAACAGGCCGGCTTGGGTCGCGTTGAACATGAACAGCGTGACTCGTGTCGCCGGCAAGAATTACGGTGAGAAAGTCGAGAAGCTGACCAAGATGATCGTGGACGTGGCCGCAAGTTCGCCGGGCCGCTACGGCACGGGGAAGGCGTGGGTGGGAGGCAACGACGACGTGAGCACGGCTTACGGGCTGCTGCAGTGCACGCCTGACCTCCAGGCGGATGACTGCCGGAGCTGCCTGGCCGACCTCGTCTCGATGATGCCGGCGTACTTCAGACACGAGTCCAGTGACTACTACGTTGGCGGGAGGATTCTTGGCCCTCGGTGTAACCTGCGGTACGAGAAAGAGCTTTTCTTCCAGGAGACCAATGCCACGCTCCTTATCGACAAGCCTAAAAGTAAGTACATATATATACTTCTTTTATTTAAGAAGAAACCAGTAAATTAATATGTCCATATGTTGCAGAGTATATATAGGCTGTGTCATATGTTTCAATTATCTATATGTCTTAACTAAAATTAGACACTTAACCATAGCTGGACGCATACTTTTCTGTGTTTGGCATGATTCTGTCCCTAGCTTCAGCAGCAACTTTCTGCGGAAGAGGCGTACCAACACTTTATTAGGAGGAGGAATCGTTTTATGGTGAAATAGTAGAGGACACTACTACAAAAATGATTTGTAGAAATTTCTCATTTTTTGGGCAGGGGTGGCTGGCTCTCCAGCCGTTCTTACAGTGGCCGCGCGCCCCGGCCCCGCTGGAAATCGGCCACCCCTACAAATGGCACAGTAGGGGCAGCTGGTATTACGAATCGGAGGACTTTTTTTGGGTGTAGAGGTGCCGCGCGCGCAATTTATGGGATCTCCTCCGGAGGAGCGCTCAATCGAGAAATTGTGCCAACATACCTTAACTCTAAGAGTACAGATCTTAAATTTGGGTCACATGGACAGAACAAGAATTAACTCTTATATCTAATTCATCACGTACGTGCTTCTTTTCCTAAAAATAAGTACATATACTCCTTTTATTTAAGAGGAAAAAAAAAAACTAGATATCTGGGTATAATAGTAGGATTTTTTTTTTTTTTTTGGGACGTGTCTAGAGGATGGTATTGTTCCAGTAAATTTCAGAGTTTTTATTTTAGTTTAACTTGCACTAAAGGAAAAAATAGGTTTATAATATCAAAAGATCTTCGGCTTACAAAGAATATCACCAAAAATCTTTTGACCTGAGAAAATGTCACTAAAAGTTGCACCCATATTAATCTACCATGTGTGTGCCCATTTATTTATACCTCGATGCTAACTGCTTTGTACCGCACCCGGCCGGCATCTCGTCTTCGGTTTTTAATTTGCAATTGCCGCATCTGAATGGGGATATATACGTTGTTCCAATTAGCATTATTCCTCCACCTAAATCCTTTTGAATTGGTCTTGGTGCATTCTTGAAGTTAATGACATATATACCATGCATGTATTACAAATTAAATCAAATTATTTTGTCTTTGTTATCATTTACAGATCACCATGGCAAAATGGAGATAATTTCAATCACCATCGCAGTTATCCTCTCCATCATAATTCTTGTATATCTACTAGGATGTGTCATACAATGGAGAAAAGGTATAATATTTGACTACCAGGAAAATATTACTGAAATGAAAAACATGTTCCGTGCAAAATAATATTGCTGGATAACCTTTGTCATAAACTTCAACACTTTAGCGACCACCATATGTGTACTTTCTTTAGGACAATGATTTAATTTATTCGAAAATCTTTTATAGTAGACATGTTGTGGTATTTGTGAGTTGTGACGCCTTATTCCCAAAGTTGAGACAAACATGAAACAGTAATGAACCACCTCTTCAAATTTGTAGGTTTTGGTGGTGCAATTGTTAAGCTAATATTTGTAGGTTTAATGTATTCATTCATTAGTTTAGTCCCTTGTATAGTATAGCTTTATTGGTGCAAGTTGTTTTGGCTATAAACCTGGACTAGTCTTGCCAAGCTACACTGACATCCCTTAATAATACTTTGGGATGAAAGTGGTACAAACAATGACTTTAACTTAAGTTACTGCAAGTCCTGTCTCTATGTATAATAATATGACATCCAAAAGTTTACATTATGTTATAAGTGAGCAACAATAATGTTCTATTTTTTTATTTGCACTACTTGATGAGATGTTATTTGCAATACAACACCAGACTCAAAAAACCAGAAATGAGCTAGAGGAATGGACAAGACTGATCGCTGTGGAGATAGGAACGATGTTTACACACTTTAGTTTATCTGAGATAAGAAATGCCACGGATAATTTCTCAGAAGCAAAGAAACTTGGAGAAGGAGCTTATGGTCCCGTTTACTGGGTAAGTGTATACCAACTATGTGGGACATTATCATTATTTTTTATGATAAAAACACGAGAAGAAAAAAAAAAAAACACAATTGTAGTATCAATTATGATAAAGAAAAAAAGGGTAATGCATAAAAATCACATAAATTCAAATAAATGACAATAGAGGTTAAAGAAGCTTGCAGTTGAACGAGAAAAATTATTTTACACATCTTTAGATTAGATCTGAAGTTAGTTCTGTTGCCTATGAATGTATTCCTTTTTCACCAAGAATCAAATTCGTGTGGAATGGCCCCCGGTCGTGGTTCCGCCTTTCCTAAGTATTCCTAGGATTACTCAGAACGTTGTTCCCCTTGCCATTCTACTTACGCAATGAAACACGTGTCACAACGACACGCTCGAAAAAAAAAAAAACAGAATCAAATTATTTTGGTGGGGTTGGAGAGTTTTGAAAAAGACTATAAATAAAGCCAGATTTAAGAATTGTTATTACTTCATTCTTTTTTTTGAAACAAAATTATTACTTCATTCATGGGCATTCTATGATATACAACTCAATGTCTCCCTCCATTGTGGTATGCCAATTGTCCATCCCATTATGTTACGTGTTCCAAAGCATTACAAGGGTAATCATGCAAACTCTTCCAAAGCAAGCTCCAACAAGCTCATTCTACTAATAGTAAACTCTCATCCCTATCTCTACGTCATATATTCATATTACTTAAATTTCCATAGTGTAGATCACATCTTTATGAAACATTCACAACGATGGTTAAAATAACATTGCCAGCATCCTTCTACACTGATATAAAGAACATTACGTGCAGTTAACCAACTGCTTAAATACATGAGTGCCTTTTTGCACGGGGGTCAATTAGCTTGTGGAGTTGTGGCAATCAAAAGATTAGCAACAGTATTCAAGTCAAGGTTTGGAACAGTTCAGAAATGAAATTAGATTCATAGCAAAGCTTAAACATTTAAATCTTGTCAAGCTGATAGGTTGCTGCATGCAACAAAAAGAGAAGATACTTATTTATGAGTACATGCCCAACAAGAGCTTGGATGACATTTTCAAAGGTATGTTCGGTTTTTCACCACAAGACAACACCTCTTAATGAAGAAAGTTATTGTCATTCACAAACTCATCCATGCAGATGTTGCGAAGTGGGCATCGTTGACATGGCCTCAAGGCCGAAATATAATTGATGGCATTGCTCAAGGACTTCTTTACATTCACAACTTTTCATCGAAAACATGCATTGTCCACGAGACTTGAAAGCAAGTAACATTCTATTGGACCATCAAATGAATCCAAAGATTTCTCGATTTTGGGATAGCAATGTTTAGCTCGAGCGTGATGTAATCACAAGATACTTGTACCAATGGGAACACCGTAAGTAAATGCATAAGTAAATTTCTGTTGTTTAGATCAAGTGTGATAGCACATATATAAGTAATTAAATTTGTATTGTCATGGCATACTACAATTGGAATAATACGAAGATGAATTATATAGAAGTGGATATATACAAGATACAATTTGTAAGGTTTTACGTGATCGATGGATATATGTATACGTTTCAATATGCATTTTGTCTACCATTATCGCGCCGCTGAAAAAAATCTATCAATAGTGATGTTTAGCTTACTTTATAATGACACTGCACAAATAGCGTTGTTTAACTCAATTGCAGCAGCAGACATATATAAGTAGGTTTGCATTACCATGGCATAAAAATGAGATTTGGAAATGCATCACATGCAAGGGAACATAAACAAACTACATTTTTTATTGTTTCAATGATGGATATGTGCAAGATACATTTCGGTATGCGCTTATTGCCTAGGTAATTTGTCTTAGCAGAGAGAACAATTTCCATGCTCTATTATGCTTTTGTATGAGAGGAGACATGTTCAAGTTGGAAATTGACATTGACTAAATTTACCGCCATTACTTACAGATGGCTATATGAATAAATTGCTGATTGCTGATATATTTTTCTTTCCCAGTGGTTACATGGCGCCTGAGTGCTTTCTTGGGAATAGCATCTCAATGAAATCTGATGTTTTTAGCTTTGGAGCCTTGATTTTGGAGATAACAAGTGGAAGGAAAGTCGCGACTAGTTTTCGTCGATACAAAAGATCAGACAATCTGATGGCTTACGTGAGTAATCTCTTGTATACAAGAACAACTTTGTTGAGTAACTGTACCACCTGCTTTATTTAAGGTTACCGTGTCAAATGATCTACTTCTTTTGGAAAAGGCTTGGCGACTTTGGGAGGATGGAAACCGTAGTAAGCGACTCATCGACAACTCTCTAAGTGTTGAGGAACAAAACAGAGTCGAAATAATAATCAGTGCATTCAGATTGCACTCCTATGTGTTCAGGCCAATCCAGAGGACCGGCCTGACATGGCAGAGGTTGTCAGGATGCTAAGCATCAAGGGAGCCCAGCTGGACAATCCTAAGCAACCTGCTTACTTCGATGAACCAATCGTAGCAACAACAAGCAACCATAGCAGCACTAAGTACCTCACAGCCATACATGTCCATCCAGCTTAATAGATAGTATCGGAATAATGCATAGCAGACTGTTTCACGTTTCCCTTCAGGTTATAGCATGTTTGAATATGTTTTACTACAACCTTTTCATGATTTGCTCTTTATGACACTCTTGAGTCAAACCAGCCTCTTATTATATATGAGGTTTGTACATAGTGATCAGACAATGAAGTTGTTATTCCAAACTGGAGGAAAGAAATTTAGAAGTTCAATTATTTTAGTGACTACAGATTCCTTTATCTTAACAAATCTAGGCTGTCTATAAGGCCTTAAAGTTAGTTATTCAGAACAGGCTTGTACTATGCAATTCATCACTTCAAATTTTGGGACAAAAGGCCCGATACTCATTTTCTGCAATGTTGATTTGTGACCAGATCATTTAAAAGCCCATAAATACCTAACTGATCAAGGAAAACCTGATTAGCCATTCATAAGAAGAATTCTACAGCCGTCCTATGAAACCATTGGTCCAAATAAAATGAGATTCTTCTACTACCTCATTCCTGCATTCCAAACGCTATCCCTACGTCATTCCTGTGTTTTTCTATTGCTTTGTTCTACCATCACATTATTTTTCTATTCTTGTATTTTATCCCATTCCTGCGCTTTTTATTCCTCCGTTCCAAACAAGCCTCAATCCCCACAAGGAAAACAAAGATCCATCACGTAAGGACACCGTGCGCGTTCACTTATCTAGCACCTAAAAAATAAATTAGCGCGTCAGCAGCAAAAGCATTGCGTTAATTTGACATCAGAATTCAGGAGGGCAGACTATTGGCAGTGGAAATCATACCTAGAAGGCCACAGAAAGACTAACCTTGTAGTAATGGCAGGTGGGATTCATCGTGGATGAGCCGCCGTTGGCTGAAAGATGCCCTTACGGGTTCACACGGTGGAGCATGGAAAAATGCCACCGCCATTTGCCGGAGATCGCGAGGGCAACGAGGTTTCCGCCGCCGTGGAGGTTCGTATTTGGGGCTTTCCAGTAATGAAAGGAGGAGTGCAGGCCATGGCTTGTTGCGTGGCAGCAACCGACAATGGGATTCTCTTGTTTGGGCTGTGGAAAGGAAATAAGGCCTCGTTCCATTATATGATGATCTGGATGGGTCCTCAACGTCCAATGGTGGAGCGCAACAAAACCGTGGCGTCCTATTCAAAACACTTTATATTTCTACTTAATGATGTCACTGTAATATTCTTTTTTTTAACCACGCCATTACAATTTTTCAACTTGTCAGATATGCCATTATTATTTGTCTATTTCGAAACTTGCCCTACAATTTTGCTTCAGCTTAAATCCTACTATTTTCTACATATTCAATAGTATTGGGCCCAACTATACAGGACAAAACTGCCCCTCCACCATCTCTTTACATGTCCCTGACTTGTGGATTCCACTAGTCATCTTCTTCGTCCTTCCATCCCCCACCTTCTCCATGGCACTGTGTAGAACCTCCTCCCCTGCCCCTCTTCTTTCAAGTCGGAACTCCTCACCCGCCGCGGCGGTGCTTGGGTGTCCATGTCATAGTGTGGCGAGCGGCACAGCTGGAGGTGTCGGAGGTCAGGTGCAACGTGTGGTGCGGTGGCGGCCCCAGCGGCCCAGCATGTGCCCCGGCTATTGCTTTCGACGCCGACGTCCGCGATGCCACACTCGTCCGCCTCTTCAACCCGAATCTCACGGCGGGGAGCTCCGCCTAGGCCACGCACGGAGATAAGATCCACATCGATGACATCAAGGAAGTCCGTCAGGCCGTGCCGGCAACCTCAGCCCAACCCTACGTGCGTCGCAGAGAGCTTCGTGCGACCGGTGTCGAGGAGGTCTGCCTTGTCCACGCATGTCGGAGATCTCCGCCCCGGCGACATGCCCTAGCGAGCCCGCCGCGACCGACGGGCGCCGATGCGATCCGCCCCAAACCACGCCGCCGCCGCTCACTATGAGTTTTCTAGGGCTGCCTTTGCAGCGATGCCGATTCACCACCAGTGTCGAGGGAGCGCACGTCCATGGCGTGTTGAAAGGTCCCTGTTGGTTTTTGGTAATTGAGTGACGACATTAGGTGGATTAATAATGTGTGATTGAGATAATACACAGGAGATTAGTTCACATGAGATGATGCATTGAAGGAGCTTTATTGTATATGAGACATGACATGGAGTCATGTGACCGAGGTGGTGAAGATCAACATGAGGCTTGGCTTGATGGACCCGCTTGCAAGTGTGAAGGGTGAGTTAAGGCTTTGAAGTCATGGACCGCGAGGCGGTGAAGCTTGGGCAAGACTTGGCACCGATGGGCCAACGCAACGGTGAAGAGCAAGTGAGGTCAAGATCGATGGACCAATAAGGTCATGTGATGATATGAAGTGGATCATATCATTCTTGATCGTGTTGATGCATGCGTTGCATCGCACGGAGGAGGAGATGGAGCGGAATGGAAATACGCAAGGCAAAGGTATAACCTAGGGCATTTCATTTCACGGTCATTGGTGCTTAGAGAAGTTTATGATCGGGTTTAGGATAGATTGCCGTACTATCAAGAGGAGTGATCTTGTTTGCATATCGGTCATCTAGTGCCACTTGTGCGATCTAACTTTGTGATGTGTTAGGATCGAGTGGCGTGGTGAGCCTAAGTGAAAAATCCTTTGAAAATGTTTGTGAAAATGCTAACATACAAGCACATAGAGATGTGCACTTGGTAGTGTTGGCACATTTGCAAAGAAGAAGATGTTTGGCTCGAAGAGGAGAAGTGTTGGCTGCTGGAGGTGCAGTGGACGCACCGCTGCATGCGTCCGGAGCCCGGCCGCACGCTCGAGGGGGCGCCGCATGGCGCTGCTGAGGTGGCAGCACCGGACGCTGCTATGCGTCAGCTGGCCCAGCTGACGCGTCCGGTGGGTCAAAGGGAGGTTTGGAACCTCTCGGGTTCCTTTGTGGACGCTAGCTGCAGAGGCAAATGGACGCATCCGTAGAGTGCGCCCCGAGGTCCCTAACAGCGTGGCGGGTAGCCGTTGAGGGGCAAATGATGCTTTCGGACATGTGCGTCCGAAGCATGCGTCCGCTGCCCGTCTAACTTGCGCGTGAGGGATTCGACCATTGGAGATCAATGGGCGTGGTTTGAAGCAGGGACACATGGCAGCCATCCGAGCAGCGGACGCTGCACTTTTGTGCATCCACTGCCAGTGCCCGTGCGTCCGCTGCCCCCGGAGAAAGCCCATTGAGAGTGCTCAAAGGCTCTATTTTGTGGGGAGCCTATAAATAGGTGTTTGGCCGGCCTTAAGCTGGTGTTCAGCACACTTGGGCCTTGGTGGCTTGCATAGTGGTGCTAGAGAGCCCTCCTACTCATATGAGATTGATAGTGTTCATCCAAATCGAGTGAGGAGCGATTCTAGTGCAATTGCATTGAGAGATTGCATCGAGTGGCACTAGGTGATCGAGTTACAAGCCGGTGTGCTTGTTACTCTTGGAGGTTGCCACCTCCTAGACAGCTTGGTGGCAAGAGACTCTGTGAAGCATGCCAAGAAGATTGTGCGGTGCCCCGGAAGGAGGATTTGTGAGAGATTCGTGCTCACCTCGCGGGGATCGCGAAGAGCGACACTACTTGAGCGTGTCATTGAGTTACCGCCCTTGTGAGTGGTGTCTTGGAGAGCTCGGAGGAGCCAACTAGCGAAGAGATCGTCTAGTCCAAGAACCATCAAGGTGTTGGTCGACACAAATGAGGAGTAGGGGAAGTTGGCAAGCTTCCCGATACCTCGGTAAAAATCACCGGTGTCAACTTGTCTACTCTTCTCGGTGGTTTGCATTCTCCAAATCACAAGCTTCGTATTTATATTCATTTATATATTATGCTTGTGGAGTAGTTCTTGCAATTAGAAGCTTGTGTAGCTCACTAATTGTCTTCTTGCTTGTGTAGCTTGTTTAGTTGTTTTGCTTAGTTTGTGTAGCTAAGTAATTTGAGCCTTTGGGTTAGGCGTGTGTTGCCTTGTCCATTGTGCATCTAGTGAGCTTAGGTAGGCTTTATGCTTTTGCTCATTAGAATTGTGTAGGAGCTCTCCTTTGGTTGAAGCACTAGTGCATAGGTTTGTGTGATCTTGCAACAGAATTGATTAGGAGCTCAAGCTAGGCTCGGCACCTCATTAGCTTTGTGTAGGATCTTTTAGAGGTGCTAATAGAGTCATAGATAGAGGGGTGTAGTCTTGGCTAAGCGAATAGTTTTAATTCCGCATTATATTCGGTTAGCCTATGCGATAGAAAGGACTATTCACCCCCTCTAGTCCGCTATCTTGACCTTTCACGTGGTATCAGAGCCGTGGTCTCTCATTTAGTGGTCTTAACCGACCTGAGAGGATGGAAACTGGAGGGTTTGATGATGCTTGCTTGTGTGACACACATATTTTTGATAGCACACACTTTGCACGGTGAAAACACCATATGCTTGATCATTTTCGTGCCATGGGACCTAAGGTTGGGTGGGTTGTCACTCGTGGTCTCACTCTTGTCTTGGATCACAAAAATCTAACCAAAGCTCAAAAGGATTTATTTGATCTTGATGTCAATGCATATTTTTATCTAACCGATGCTTTGAGCTTTGATCTACTTGGCAAGGTGAACCTCAAGGGTTCTGCACATGTGTTGTGGAAATCCATAAAGAACACCTTCTGCGATGCCTCCACATGGGATGATGGTAACTTTGAGGACGAGGTGCCAAAGGTGGTGGTTCATGAGGATGTTGAGCAAGATTGCTTCACCTCATGGTCAAATGATGAAGATGAAAGATCCACCACAAGTTCACTTGACAAGGTTGATGATGATGCCTCAAGCAATGCAAGTGATGATGCTACCTCATGCACACTTGAAGGCAAAGTTGATGGTTCATGCTTGATTGATGATGCTACTACAAGCCCATCCACTACATCAATATATTGTTTTATGTCACAAGGTGACACAAAGATATCAAGTTGCAATATGATTGATCATGTTGATTCATATGATGAGCTTGTTAGTAAACTTGCTAGCATGACCATGTCTTTAGAAAATGAGAAAGCTAAAACATTGAAATTGGAAAACAAAATCTTATTTCTAAAGAATACATGTGAACAACAAGAGCATCTACTTTATGTTACTACTTGTTCACATGATGTGCTAAAATTGGCTCATGAGGAACCTAGTGTTACTCATGGTAACTTGGTACAAGACCATGTTTTTCTCACTAACATGTTTTCAAATGAAAAATCTAAAACTAGTGAGAGCTCATCTCATGGGTCAAATGATCAATTGCAAAATGTGGCTAACCCTTGTGATGAAGGAAAGAAGAATGTATCCACCTCTTGTGATGATTTACTTGATATATCATGTTCTTCATATTTAGATACTTGTTCTTCTCCTATGTCTTGTGAGACTAACCTTTTGAAGGAGAACAAAAAGCTCAAAAAGGAAGTGAAGAATTTGATAGCCAAGATAGAGAGGTGCTACAATTCAAAAGTCACCTTTGAGCAAATGTTGAAGTCTCAAAGATACTATGGTGACAAGCATGGCCTTGGATTTGAGAAGAGGATGACAAAGGCCGAAAGAAAGGGCAAACAAAAAAAAAAAAAGAAGATGGAGAGGCTTCAACAATGGAAGCTATCTCACCCATGTGCTTTCTAAGTGCCATGAAGTGGGACATCTTGCTAATACTTGCCCAAATCAAGAAAAAGCCACAAGTTGAGCAAGAGAAGAAGCCCCAAGCTCAAGTCAAGATCAACCGTGAAGATCAAGTTGATGACTTGAAGATGAAGAAGAAGAAAACAAGAAAGCGTGGCAAGGCATATGCAAGGCATCCAACTCCTATCCAAGATGCCAAGATGATGAGCAAGATTCAAGAAAAGAAGAAGAAGTTTGTTCACATCAAATGCTTTGAATGTGAAGACATGGGACACTTTGCCTCGAGTGTCCCACCAAGCTTGAGATGAAGAATCAAGCAACCCTTAAGAGGCAAGGCAATGAGGAGCATCACATGAGCAAGGAAGAAAAGACTCAACAAAGAGAAGATGCTACTTATGCCGGGAAAGGGGACACATGGCTCATTCATGTCCCCTAGGTAACAATTCTAAGCTTAATTCAATTGATAATGATAATATGCTTAGAAAGGATGACAATGGTATCTTATTGGTCGCTATTACAAAACATCCCGCTATTCATACTAAGGCATTGCCTAAGTATGTTGTGCCTAACTTGAGAGGACCCAAACTAGTTTGGGTACCATCAAAAAGTGGATGATTGTGAGTAGGTACCATGGCATTGGAGACTTGATTCAATTGAGTTCATATTGTTCATCATTTATTAAGTCAAGTATTGAAGCTTATTGCTATTCTTATCCCAATGCCAAGTCATGGCATGTGAAGTCCAAGTGCTATAACATACAAGTGCAATAACTCTACTTGTGGTGACTCATTGGAATACTTGAAGGCTTGCAAATAATGATGAAGCTTGCTATTGGATGATCATGATCTACAAAGGTATATTTCTAGTTGATCACATACATTTGGGTGCATATGAGTTGATTGAATTGGAAATATATGCATATGTTGCTTGCTATGAGATGCTTGAATGGATTAAATGCTTAGTAATCAAATTTGAGTTAGTTTGAATAGATATGATCATGAGATGACCTTTTATGAGTGGATTGAATGGATATATGTCTTATGAAAGTATTCAAACAAGTTAGCTTCAAGTTTGATTCAATTTGTTGAAGCATAGCTCAATTGCTCAAATCTGTCCACTATTGTAAAATCTGAGTGAGCTGTGATTTTAGCCATGTTTGGATGATCAAATCTTATTGGATTGGCTTAAAATTTGGTATGCATGCTCTAGATTTAAGGTACAAGTTGCCGTAAAAATTTCATAATGATTGGATAAGGGATACTTCGGTTTTGGAGTGGAACCTCACAACTATATTGCAGCAGTTTTCAGCATGTAGTAGTGTGGGAAGATGTGAAATCTAGTAGTAATCCATAAGGACAATGAAGCTCAA